>JAODAL010000719.1:0-279376 GCA_025379985.1 Phyllomedusa bahiana | reverse complement strand
CTAGTGCCGGAGTGGAGCTCAGCTACCCACGTCCTGCCGCCAGCATGCCAGGCCACGCCCCCTCCATGCATTTTTTTTTTTACATGAGAAGAGTGTAGAATAAAAGTGTTTCACTTATAAAAACCATGGGGCCAGTTACAAAAACTAGGCATATCCCAGTAAAAACGCATGTGGTAGTTTTGATATGGTTTTAACTGCAACACAACTGCACTGTGTGATTACACCCTCAATGTGAATGATCACAGAGATTTTATTTTTTACAAATTTGTTTTATTGCCGATTGCATTTTTTTTTCTATTTACTGTACATCATTACGGGAAGACCAGCAGTTCATGCAAACAGCACCAAAGTAAGACGTGGCAAATGTGATAAAATGTGTATTTCTCTTTATGCATTAGACATATATTTTAGCTGTCTCTGCACGTAAAACTGAAATCTAGCACAACTAATTTGCAGCTTTTGTATCCCAAAAATGAATGTACAAATTTCGATAAATTCCCCCCTCTGTGTTCTGGCCAGTTAAAGCGAAATCGTCAGGTGGTTTATGTTACACTATCTGAGAGGGAGAGAATGTGAGTTCTGTGATATATAAGATTATATGACTCTATATATATCATAGAGCTAAACTTCTTCCCTCTATCATATAACACTATATATCACAGAGCTCAGCTTCTCTCCATCTATTAAATATAACCCTATATATGACAGAGCTCAGCTTCTCTCCATCTATTAAATATAACCCTATATATGACAGAGCTCAGCTTCTCTCCCCATTACATATATAACCCTATCATTCAAGAGCTCAGCTTTCCTCCTCCATCCATATAACCCAATCATAGAGTCATCTCTCCTCCATCATATAACCCTATATATCACAGAGCTCAGCTTCTCTCCTCCATCATATAACCCTATATCACAGAGCTCAGATTCTCTCCCTCTTTATTATTATTATAGATTTTAAAGCGCCATTGATTCCAGGGCGCTGTACATTAGAGGGGGTTACATATACTACATAAGTCATAACATTAACATAACATTACATAACGAGTACAGTGATAAGTGATAATGACAATTGGCACGACAGAGGGAGAGAGGACCCTACCCTCTCTCGAGGGCGAGGGCTTACAATCTACAAGGAGGCGGAAAGAGACAGGAGGAGAGGGGCAGACATGTCTGTGGAGGAAGTAGTGACAAGTTTAGTGAAGGTTATAGGCAAGCCTGAAGAAATGGGTTTTCAGGTTGCTTTTGAAGCTGGTGAAAGTGGAGGAGAGTCTGATGTGTTGGGGCAGTGAGTTCCAGAGTGTGGGTGAAGCATGGGAGACGTCTTGGAGACGGTTATGTGAGGAGCTGATAAGGGGAGAGCAGAGGAGAAGGTCCTGTGAGGAGCGGAGAGTGCATGAGGGGAGATATTTGGAAATTAGGGCAGAGATGTATGGAGGGGAGAGGTCATGGAGAGCCTTGTAGGTCATGGTTAGTAGCTTGAAATGAATTCGCTGGGCAATGGGAAGCCAGTGAAGGGATTGGCAGAGGGGAGAGGCAGAGGAATAGCGAGGAGAGAGGTGGATAAGACGAGCAGCAGAGTTAAGGATGGATTGGAGGGGAGCGAGGGTGCTAGCTGGGAGGCCACAGAGAAGGATGTTGCAGTAGTCTAGGCGGGAGATGACAAGGGCATGGACCAGCATTTTTGTAGCGTCATAGTTGAGGAATGAGCGGATGCGAGAGATGTTTTTCAGGTGGAGGCGGGAGGTAGAGGTGAGGGTTTGGAAGTGTGGATTGAAAGATAGAGCGGAGTCTAGGATTACCCCAAGGCAGTGGACTTGCGGGACCGGTGAGAGTGTAGAGCCGTTGACTGTAATAGAGAGATCAGGGGCAGGGGTAGAGTTGGATGGTGGAAAGATGATGAGATCTGTTTTCTCCACATTTAGGTTTAGGAGACGTGATGAGAAGAAGGAGGAAATGGACGACAGACAGTCAGGGATCCTGGAGAGTAGAGAAGTGACATCTGGGCCGGAGATGTAGAGTTTGGTATCGTCAGCATACAGGTGGTAATGAAAGCCATGTGCTTTGAGCTGACCGAGGCCAAGGGTGTAGATAGAGAAGAGTAAGGGACCCAGGACTGACCCCTGAGGGACACCAACAGAGAAAGGCCGGGGGGGAGGAGGTGGAGCGAGAATGAGAGACACTGAAAGTCCGATCAGTGAGGTACGAGGAGATCCAGGAAAGAGCCAAGTCCGTGATGCCCGAGGGAGGAGAGGATTTGTAGCAGGAGGGAATGGTCAACAGTGTCAAAGGCAGAGGACAGGTCTAAGAGGAGGAGCACAGAGTAGTGGCATGAGGCTTTAGCCGTTACTAGGTCATTAGTGACCTTGGTTAGGGTGGTTTCGGTAGAGTGGTGGGGTCAAAAACCAGATTGTAGGGGGTCAAGAAGAGAGTTGGAGGAGAGGTGGGAGGACAGCTGAAGATAGACGTGCTGCTCGAGGAGTTTTGAAGCAAAAGGGAGCAGTGAGATGGGGCGATAGTTGGACAGAGAAGAGGTGTCAAGGGTTGTTTTTTTTAGGATTGGGCTGATAGCAGCATGTTTAAAGGTGGAAGGGAAGATGCCAGAGGTTAGTGATAGGTTGAAGAGAAGGGTGAGGGCTGGGATGATAGAAGCACTGAGGTCTGGGATGAGGTGGGATGGCAGTGGGTCAAGACTACAGGTAGTGAGGTTGGATTTGGACAGTAAAGAGGAGAGCTTGTCATGAGTGACCGTGGGGAAGCAAGTTATCATATAACCCTATATATCACAGAGCTCAGCTTCTCTCCTCCATCATATAACCCTATATCACAGAGCTCAGCTTCTCTCCTCTATCATATAACCCTATATATCACAGAGCTCAGCTTCTCTCCTTTATCATATACCCCTATATATCACAGAACTCAGCTTCTCTCCCTCTATCATATTGCCCTATATATCAGAGCTCTGCTTCTCTCCTCTATTATATAACCCTGTATCTCACAGAGCTCTGCTTCTCTCCTCTATTATATAATCCTATATCTCACAGAGCTCTGCTTCTCTCCCTCGATCATATAACCCTATATATCACAGCGCTCAGCTTCTCTCCCTCTATCATATAACTCTATATATCACAGAGCTAACATTATTCCTTGCTCATATTGTGGCAGAGCGACCTTAGGCGGTCGCAGGTTTCTGCCACGAGGTGGCGTTCAGCAGGATGCCTGCTGCAGATGTGCAACCAATTCTGGTTTCGGTGGTGGAAGGAAACGATTTACTGTTAGTAGCAAAAGAGTACTGACACATGTAACTAGCATGGTTGCCTTACAGCCAGGAATGGATTTCCTTTCTCGGAACAGTCATAGCATTGGTTGGGAGGCCGTTCCCACATTCCAGTGCCAGGTCTTACTAGGTCTATTAAAAGGCTGTAACTCCAGGTGTCCAAGGGGCTTGAGGAAAGCTTACAGTAAGAATACTGTGTTTTTGGTGCTGCGGTGCAGTAGGCACAGAACCCTGGTGGTCTAATGTGTTTAGTTAGTGGCCAGGTTTATTTTGGTGCAGTTTGCTGTAATTCCGTTGTTTCTTGCCTCAATAAAGCTGGCCGAGGCAAGTTTAAAAGACTCCTGGTGTCAGAATATTAGTGTGCCAATACCATTCTACCAATGAGGACGATCCAAAGAGCTAAGCGTTGACCCCGAGGACAGACCAAGATGCCGTCCAAAAGAGTGTGTCTCACAATATGCATATACTGCATCGCTGCCACATTTTCTGATATCTTATTCAGATATGTAAGTTGCCACAAAAATTTTCAACCTGCCTTGTAAGCCTTGGAATACAAGTAAATGCATCACCTAGATCCTGAGCCAACTACTCATTATATTCTAATTTTGAAAAGGCAGCCTTGGAGTGTTTTGCTGTATACGTACTTTCATACAGAGCAAATCTGTTGTTGATTTCTATGCGGATTTTACTGCAGATTTTTCTACATTGACTTCAATGGTAGAACGCATAATCCGCAATAAAATCTGCATGCAAACGTTTCCTGTGGATTCTGCTTTCCCACAGCGAAATCAAGTAGAAAAATGTGCAACAGTTCTGCCCTGGGTGAACATATCCTAAATATGCACCAATTAATGAGTTTAACGCAGATTTTTCTGCAGACTGACCCCAAAAAGAGAAGACAAAATTCCTGCTTCTCCCACAGAAGTCATTTTAGAAAACTCCATGGTAAACTCTGCCACAAAATCCATACCAACTGGTGCAGATTTTCAGGTGCAGCTTTACCGCAGAAGCACTGTGCGTTTTATCACGGATCCTATGAACGTACCCTCATTGTGACATCAAAGCTTCCTCCCTGCAGATCTAAACAGCAAATAATTAATGAATGCGAGAAACACAGGACAAGAGAGAAAGGACCAAGTCAGAAATGAGCAGGTTTATATTGCAATAAGTTGTGTAAACACACTTTATCCATGTTAAGAAGTTAAACATACAGAGCAATCCAACGTATCATGTCCGCTAAGCACACCCATTTGTAAAATGTCAGCACACCTTGTTGTTCAATCAATTATACGGGCACTTAACCCAAAAGACCCCTGCTACATAAAGGTTCATTAATCACACTGGTCATTTAATGCACTCTAAGACTTCTGAGCATTTCAGGATCACCATCAAAGAGCCCCTTTTATGTGCACGGTAAAAACAGTTCAGTAAAACACTATGCCACATGAGATCTGCCAAGTGGATCTCAGCCAAGTGGCAAATTACTGCACATTGATGAACTTGTTAGATCAAAAGAAATCGCAGCCTGGACCGGACTCGGCGGAGAGTACACCTTTTGACAACCGAGAAAGTGCGACTCTGTACAACTAATCAAAAATAAATAAATTACAAAAAACTCAGAACAACAGTTCACCTAAGCCACAGGAGCTATCGACAGAGATGTTACACAGCTGTTCCGACAGAGCGCATTAGAGCCGCTAATGAAATATATACCGAAATGTGTTGGAACTGTATTAACATTTTTAGGTCAAACACAAACACAGAGAAGGAGAATTTTTTTTCCAGTTAAAAAAAACAAAACAAAGAAAATTATTCTGTAAAATAGATATGTTGTAATTTACATACAGATGTAGAGATAAGGGGCGACATCTATGTACGGGGCTGCGGCAGTATTCTGGTGTCCTTGCAGCCCAAAAAGTGGCGCAGTCCTGTTCGCTAGATGTATGAGCAGGCAAAAAGTAAAAGTAGGCATATTTTGCGGCACTCGTGGCACTTTCTAATTCGCCCAAGATATGGGGGCATTATAGAGGCGTGTCGCAGCACAACCGTATGAATCTACAGACATGACTAGAGGACGGCAAAACTAGGCACATTACTGCTGGAACAGTCAGAACAAGTTAACCCCTTAAGGACCCTGGTTTTTTGCGTACGTCCCCGGGTCCATAAGGGGCTTTGCAGGGGGATCGTTCCGTGACACCCCCCCCCCCCCCCCCCGCCGGGTGCTAATCGCTGCTAACACCCGGCCGTTACAGCGCGAACGGGCAGCGTCGCCCGCCCGCGCTGTTTAACCCGTCAGATTTATGACTAGAGGACGGCAAAACTAGGCACATTACTGCTGGAACAGTCAGAACAAGTTAACCCCTTAAGGACCCTGGATTTATGAGTACGTCCCAGGGTCCATAAGGGGCTTTGCAGGGGGATCGTTCCGTGACCCACCCCCCCCCCCCCCACGCCGACGCCGCGGGTGCTAATCGCCGCTAACACCCGGCTGTTACAGCGCGAACGGGCAGCGTCGCCGGCCCGCGCTGTTTAACCCATCAGACACCGCGGCAAAGATGGCCGCGGCGTCTGAATGAATGAGGCGCACCGATCGTCAGGGTGATCGGCACCGTCGCAGCATAGCTGCAACGATCCGACCCCCGGACATGGCAGTGGGGAGCCTTGGGAAGGCTTCTGTTACTTCCATGTCCTGGTTTTCCCCACTTCTGTCCACAGACAGGAAGTGGGGAAACCGTCATCTTGGTACAGCCTAATGCATTGCCTATGCAATGCATTAGACTGTATTGACAATCGCGCCACCTAGTGGTCAAGCACCATAGGTGGCCTCAATGTTAAAATGAAAAAATAAAGTTTTACAGTAAAAAAAAAAAATTAAAAGTTCAAATCACCCCCTTTCCCCATTTTACAAATAAAAACAATAAAATAAAAAAATTACACATATTTGGTATCGCTGCGTCCGAAAAAGTCCGATCTATAAAAATATAACCTCATTTATCCCGTATGCTGAACACCGTAGAAGAAAAAAAATTCCAAACGCCAAAATTGTGTTTTTTGATCATTTTATGTCACTTAAAAAATGGAATAAAAGTGATTAAAAAGGTCGCATTCATTCCAAACTGCTAGCAATAAAAAGTACACTTCAGCCCGCAAAAAAATGCCCCCTCACTGACGTCCGTAGGTGTTAGTACAAAAAAGTTATTGGTCGCACAAACTGGCGGCGCAAATTTCAAAAATAGAAAAAGTTTGGAATTTTTTTTACGGTACCAAAACACAACGGAAACCCTACATGTTTGGTATTGCCGGATGCATTTCTACCTGTAGAATACAGATAACACATTGTATTGACCGAAGATTGACCGCCGTAAAAGCAAAACTCCCGCAAACATGGCGAAAATACGTTTTTTTCACAATTTGTCCCACTTGGAATTTGTTTGCGGTTTCCCAGTATATTCTATAGTATAGTGAATAACACCATTAGAAAGTACATCTTGTCCCGCAAAATAAAAGCCCTCATTTGACTATGTAGGTGGAAAAATAAAAAAGTTATGGCTTTCAGAAGGCGAGGAGGGAAAAACGAACGTGTCACCCCAAAAAAACGCCGGGTCCCTAAGGGGTTAAAGGTGGTTAACCTGAGCCTGAGTTGTCGTAGTGGAACTAGAATGCGCAAAATCTATGACCCGCAGTAGAACAGATCCATACATTCTGGCGCATTATACACTGCTTTAACCCCTTAACGGCCCTGGACGTATGAGTACGTCCTAGAATCGCTATTAACTGCCAATTGGAAAGTGAGTAAATTGTGTTTAGAATCCGCATGACATCAAACACAGTAATTGATTAACCACCTGAAACACCTTTCCAATCAATTTGGATAAGTGAAAGAAGCTTGCTGGTAATAAAGGCACCGCACTGTGTGAACACACTCTTAAAGTCCCTTGATAATATCAATGCTAAATATGTGCAGGTTGTTTGCCATGACAGCCCAAAACATAGATCCCTATCAGGCAGGTATCTCACACAGCATTTATGGGAAAAACACCATGGGCAACATGTATGAATTCGAATGCGTATTTTTTTTTTACTTGGCACCGACAACCCAGTTCTAAATAGATAGAGAAGAGTGTAGAATACGATAGTATGAAGATTTTTGGCGCATTACATAGAGCTTAATGTGCCAAACTTCTCTCAAAGTTCGGCGCATTACACTCTATGCCCATACAAAGTTTGGCGCATTAGGCTCTATGTAATGCACCAAACATGTGTAAAGGCTATAGCTAGGCTGGAAATAAAAGAAAAGTCATTAGAATAGCATGTCAGTAAATAGAAACTATCGTACTGAACCTGCTTGGTGGACCACAGATCCCAGCAATACCTGTGTTTTTGCTGGCTCTTGCTGTATGTACAATAAAGGGTGAAAGCAGCAAAAATACACTTCAAAATGTCCCTTATTTCTCAACTTACACCAGTACAATAATAAAAAGTAATTTATGATAATTATCAAACAATATATATAATTAAATTATTTATATTTAATAAAAAATGTTATCATACAAAAATAATATAAAAACATATAATACCCCAAAAATATAAAAATATCTCCTATAAAATGTACTTAAAATTCATAGAATCCAAAACTAATTTTACATTAAATAACCCACTGATGGTGTTCATATTTTTAAAACATTTTACCACATTAAATTTGAAATTTACTTTTGCTGCTCTCACCCTTTATTCTACATACAAGAGCCAGCACAGCACAGGTCTTGCTGGAACCTGTGGTCCACCAAGCAAGACCACTACCATTGTTTCTATTCACTGACATGCTATTCTAAAGACTTTTCTTTTATTTCCAGCCTATATATATGTCTTATCTATAGCCTTTATACATGTTTGGCGCATTAGTAATGCGCCCAAGTTTCATTATGCGCCAAACACACAGGCAGCGCGATGAACTTTAGACACCATTTTTAATCTACTTTCATACATTCAGGTGCATTATACACTGAATATAATGAATGCAATAATTCACTTTGAAGCGCCTTCCTTCATATGTCTCTCAAAGTTCGTCACATTACACTCTATGACCATACAAAGTTTGGCGCATTGCATAGAGCTTAATGCGCCAAACTTTGAGATAAGATATGTGCCAAAAATCTTCACACTGTCGTATTCTACACTCTTCTATATCTATTTAGAACTGGGTTGTTGGCGCCAAGTATAAAAAAAAAATACGCATTCGAATTCATACATGTCTCCCTATGTTTTTACCTGCATTTTCTTGTCTGGCTAAAAACGTTGCAGTCAGTTGTTTGTTGGCAGATAATGGGAGAATATAAACCGCAGTACATGCATTGCTTTTCTTTATGTAGCATCCTTCCCCCTTCCATAGGTGAATTTCTTGATTGCTGGTATATTTTCCCCCAAACACAGCAAGCCTAAGACTTTTTTTTTTAGTTAGTTTGCAATATTTTTCCCCTATATACTTTTATAAATTTTTTATTTCTTTTTAAAAATATGCAAGTGCAAATTTTATTGTATTTTATTTGCAACATTTGCAAGATTAGAATATGCATTTTTTCTTTGACAGCATGGCTCTAGCAGTAGTAAGGGTGATATTCTGTAAGATATAGGGCCCCATGTATGAAAGCTGTCTAGGTCTAAAATTCACTTTATTTCCCATAGCAACCAATCAGAGTGTCCCTTTCATTTCATATAGTGCTCTGGGAAAAATGAGAGGGATGCTCTGATTGGTTGCTATGGGAAACAAAGTGAATTTTAGACCTAGACAGTTTTCATACATGTGGCCCATAATGTAAAAAGTACCAAAGAAGCAGAGTCCTGGGTACTACAGAACCAAACTTAGTTAAAAAAATTTCAAATTTGACCTTCCAACAAGCAGAAAATTCACATCATGCCGTTTAGTTCACATCTATCATTTGTTTTTGAGACTATTACAATCGTTATAAAGTCCTTGCATTTTTCTTGTGCTTTGCACTATGTGTGAACAATCCCTACAACTTTTTATTTGGGAGGGGGGGGGGGGGAATCCTTAACTACTGCCTACACCACTATATATTTTCAGCTTCCTCTGTCTTCTATCGACCAGAGTATCCTCCACTAATTTTCGTTTACTAAAACAGATGTCTATCTTTGTGTATGTTAAGTTTTTGATTAAAATAAAATAAACAAAATGTTTGATCTCTTATCCACAAAAGTAGTCCATGTTCTATGATCATGTTATCAATGAGTGAGAAAACAGCATTACTGTCAGTCATGGGGTTAACCTTAAGTTCCAAAGTTTGTCCCCAGAAGTTTTAGGCCTTAAATAGATCAATGGCGGCCTGTCCTGACAGTAAACTAAATAAAGATTAGGTTTCCATTCCCCTATGAAGCACAGAATGTTAAATGAACATTTCAGGATTAACAAAACAAAAACCCTCGTACAACTTACATTTGATATCCGTCTCCACAGTCTATTTTTATCTCCAGCAGGCTGGGGATTTTTTTTTTTTTAAAGCAGCCATCGTAACCGCTGACAGATTTGCTGACAGGTTGTCATTTGAAAGTGGTTTTTCAGGACATAAAAAAAACCCAATCTATCTGTAAACATTTGTACATGTAAAAGTAAAAACATACATAGACGTGTGAAACTTCTATCAAGATCCTCGTTCTAGATGAATCAAAAGCCCAACTCTGCTACCTATACTTACCGGTAATTGCATTAACCCAACGCTTATTTCAGGAGCTTTCACATCCTTGACTACAAATATCTATACATTTTAAGCCACAAGTCCTGTCCACTGTTGCTTCCTAAAAGAAGAAAAAAAAAAAAAACAAACAAAAAAAAAACCCAGAGTTGTAACGCTAAGGGTATGTTCACACGGCATATTTTGGGGCGCATTTCGCCATGTATTTCGTGGCATACTGCGCTCTAATAAGAGCAAAATACACCCCAATCATACGATCGTATTGTACACGTGGGGAGATAATTGACATGTCATTTATTTGCCCCCCTCCCCCGCCTCGTGGGAGTACACACCGATCAGTGCGTCTCCGCAAACACCCGGCGTAATTGTGGGGCGTACAGTATGCCCAGCAATTAAGCCGTGTGAACTTACCCTAAGGCTATGTTCACATGGCACTTATCTCCCCGGGCGTACAATAGAACTGTGGATTACCGTAATTTCGGCACGCATCTCGCTTGTATTAGAGCGCAAACATGACGCAAAATGCGCACCAAAATTACATCGTGTGAACATACCCTAAGGGTAGATTCCCACTGTCAATTTTCTCACTAAAAATCAGTATGGAATCCACGTCTAAAATCTGCGCCAGTAAATACGGATTTAAAATGGCGAGTTGATGCTGAATTCAGGGGCAGATTTTCTATTTGAGGACCCCACCTCAAGAATTAACATGTCAGTTTTCAGCGCTGAAAATAAATCCATGTTGAGGAAAATCAACGCTGTGTGCATGACAACAGATTTTCCATTAGAAACAATGGGCGGATTTGGAAGGCCCTGAATTCAAGCCCTGAATCTATTATGTGAACATAACCTAGGGGTGCAGACGTGGCATCAGACCTGGGTTCTTGTGCCTGAAGGAGTCCAAAGGCCCTTTAGCCACATGAGAAGACACCAATATTATGAACTACACAAAATAGGTGGAAGGCCTTCTACACAGGCTGAAATGGATGGACAGCTGTCTTCTTTCAGCATTACACACTATGTAACTATGTACACATTTTGCATTGAAGCTCTAGAGCCTAAAGTATTACTTATCGCCTATAGTCACAAAGAAAGTAACAAAAGAGAACATGAGTAACAGGTTTCAGTGATCTAAACTGCTCACTATGCTAGAAACCTGGATAAATAATCAAAGAAGACCACCAAGGAACACACAAGAGACAAAATTTTACTTTTTTTTTTTAAACATTGTCCTTTGGATACAAAACCTGTGAAATATCTCAACCTTGTCATGTTACAGTACTTCAAATCTCTAAAACATAACTTTTAATTCATCAAGATGAAAAGACAGAATATATACAAATATAAAGGTTCAAAACCATTAAGTGAGGTTATAGGTTACCAACGGGGATATAATAAATAATCACAATCACCTTGAATATATCTTAACCCAAAAGATCTAAAAAAGATTTTTTTTTTAGCCCAACATGTTTCCCCCCAAATTCATGGGTCCATCAGTGGATTAAAAGGCGATAATAATTCAGGCAAAACAGCACTAAAACACTGCATTCATGTCTCATAGCCTAAGAGCATATACAGTTAAAACCAGAAGTTTACATACACTATATAAGACGACACATATGCATGTTTTTCTCACTGTCTGACATGAAATCAGAATGAATTTTCCCCATTTTAGGTCAATTAGGAACCAAAATTATTTATATTTGCCAAATGCCAGAATAATGAGAGAGAATTTTTTTTAAGGCATTATTATTACTTTCTACAAATTCAAAAGTTTACATACATCTCATTAGTATTTGGTAGCATTGACCTTACACTGTATGACTTGGGTCAAATGTTCTCACAATAGTTGGAGGAATTTTGGCCCATTCCTCCTGCCAGAACTGGTGTAACTGAGCCATGTTTATAGGCCGCCTTGCTCTCACCTGCCTTTTCAGCTTTGCCCATACATTTTCAATAGGATTGAGATCAGGGCTTTATGATGACCACTCCAAAACATTGACTTGGTTATCCTTAAGCCACTTTGTAACCAGTTTGGCCGTAGCTTCAGGTCATTGTCCAATGTAATAAATCTTTGCCTTGGTGAAGTAACATCTAGTTTTTTTTTTAAATAAACTATAGAAGTTCAAGCAAACTTACAATGCTCCAACTTTTCTCCAAATACAGGCAGTCCCCGACTTACATACGTCCCCTAGTTACAAACGGAGACTTATGGAGCATGGCTAACATTCAACACTGAGTCACGCTCCATGATAACCAAGTGCCAGCATGCCACATCTGCACATGAGATACAGAATGTTAGGTGAAATCTTCTAAAAAAAGGGCACAGACAGCAAAACAAATGCGGTATCAAAACTAAAAAATTTTTTTTTTTGCTGGAATTACATTTAATAAATATACCGGTTCCGACTTACATACAAATTCAACTTAAGAACAAACCTACGGTCCCTATCCCGTTTGTAACCCGGAGACTGCCTGTATTGTCTATCTGTGACACAGGTCATACGCATAAATGTCAATGTACAGAATTTTTTCTGTTTATTAACATGCATTTAAAGAATGTATTTATAGGTAACACATTTGTGATATTTTTGTTTGTAGGTACTAAAGTTTGAACATTCCCTACTAGATAGTAACTATATGGTAGCGTTATTCATGAAAGCGTAAAGACCTCTTCATGACTTCAGTTCTTTTATATAGTCCAATTATATTATTTATATTTTTGTATTATAATGTACTGTAATGTTATTATACTATATTTTTTCATTTTTAAATGCATCAGAACTATGGGAATGTGTCCTTTTATTAATTTTTTGTATTTAATAGTATATATATATATATATTTTTTAAGAAAGAAATCATAACCAAAGCTTTTTTGGTGACGATTTCCTTCTTAAAAACCTAGCATTGAATACAAAAATATGAATAAAAGGATACGTTCCCATAGGTCCGATGCATTTAAAACCAAAACGCAAAAAACACAAAATAATTGTTTCTTCTCAAAATTATTCTATGGTTTTCAGGAAATATTTTGTATGGTAGCATTAGGAAAAGAACATAAAATTGTCTGACCTCTGGGTTACAAGCATAGCGCCTGTAAAAATTCAGGCCATGACCTTTACAATTAAATTTCAATTAGGTCCTACCGTGCACGTCTGTCTGTGGCTTATTCAACACAGACCACCTACATGTTCTATATATTTTGCTAACAATTTTCAGTCGCAATGAGACTGGACCATAAGCAAGCTGAATAAGCGTAGCTCTCTCAGTTCATGGCTCTGACCTCCATACTGATGCACATCCATCAGTGTTCCTATGCTGGAAACCTCCAAGGAACCTCCTGAACGCTAGGAAAACACAAACATCATATACTATAGAAAAATACATGGATCACCAACTGGTAAGCGGTACAAGACAAACACTAGTGGGATGTATATGAAAACCACACTTCGCAGATTTAATGCACTGATTTTTGGATAACACTATTAAAATCCTAAAAAAAAGCCAAAAAGCGTATGGACAAATTGAAAACTAAATGTCTATCATAAAGATACTATATGTGAATAGATAAGATAATGATATGAATACATTAGTATAATTTACTTTGACCTGTAAAATGTAGATAATCACAATCTCATCAATTTGCAAAAGCTCTTCCTGCTTTAAAATGGTGCCCCTTGACAAAAACTAAAGCAAGGACCCCGCACTCACCATTTTTAATGAGCTTTTTCCAAGCCTTCACACTCTAAAATAGTAAAAGTATCAAATGTAAATTGGTGTTCTACAAAAAGCCCAAAGCTGCATGTGGGAGGAAATACGGAATGATTCAGTGGGTGATGGAATCAAATTTTTTAAGGTCCGGGACGATTGGCTTATTTTTTGCGAATCGGCGCACTATGCCAGACTCTGTTAGCCTGCACTTACTCTATCTTGTTTAGAGTGGACTGACCTGTTATCTTGGCGGGTAATGATGGGTTTTCGATCCCGGCTGGCTGCCACCCCTTCCCCTCCTTCCCAACCTGTGTTTCCCTTGTTTTGATTGCTGTCCTCCCCATTTGATGGTTTCTTCTACTGCAGCTCTCTCTTGAGGCATCCTGGAAAGGGACAGGAGGGGCGGGTGCGGTTACTGTGCACAGTCGCTCCAGTTCTGGGGGTGTCGGGGAGTCAAGGAGGCAATGGTTTGGAGTATGGCCGGCGATACTCTTTTCGTCTCTCGGCTGCCTCCTGGGTTGGCGAGAGGAGACTCGGGGTCTTCGTCCTAGGCTCCCTTATATTGGCCGAACCAGATTGGACACACGTTGCCGTGTTGGCTCCCTGTCTCTAGAGCATAATTACAAAAATTGGATCTTTTATACTATGTCTCAATATTGTATGTCTGCTCTTAACCGGTTTAAATTTAAGTAATTAGTAGCAAAACTGATATACTGCTGTTATACACGACCCTGGTTTCCTTTTTTACCTTGAGGACTTTCATGATGCCCGATATCTTTGTCGCACATTATGCTATCTTGTTACCATTATCATTGCTGTATACTGATGTTTACCATCTGTTTGTTGTTACTCAAATAAACACCTTCTTGAATGAAAAAAAAAAGCCCAAAGCTTTAAGTTCCTTGGTAGTGTGGGCAGAAGAGGTCAATGGTAAATTCTGGCTGCTCCATGGGGGGCCCATACTTGTAGGCCCCCTAAGCGATGGGGCAATTGGCCCTGCTGATTAGTGTGTTGCTCATGAGAACTGAGACCACTGCCATTGACAAAGGAGTTGTAAAAAAGTCAAAAGTTTCCTCACTCTTAGGCGCCGTTATGTTGGGAGGAGGCTCCATTGCAAATTTTCCATTTTTGTCCTGAACTCCAATCATCCATCCTGACACTGCCCTGATAACTTTATCCTGGATTCTAGACCTACAATAGCAGTGATGCAATTAAAAAAATACATATGGTGTACTCAATGTTCACATGTATCTTAGCATTTACAGTTGGCGGCTGTTTTTTTTTATATATTTAAGGGGAAGAAAAGTGAAGCAATTGCACTTCTCTTGCAGTTAAATTTTTGAACACCACAACAGTATGAGATGGGCCATGTTAAAAGTCAAGGTGGACCATTCTGTGATAAATACATGTAAATGAGAATGCAGATGTGAGCAAAGCCTTAAAGGGGTTGTCCCACTACAAAGAATAGCTTTCAAAATGTTGGGAACACTAAATGAAGACGTTTTCGAAATATGTTGCGTTGCTCATCTTTTTTTGTTAAGGAGCTACAAATGATTTTATCACCTTCTGAGGGCTTTCTAGTTTCCCAAATGACTGACCTGTGTGCTCCTTCTCCCCTGCTGTTTGTTCCATCTGATAGCAGGGAGTGACATCATCACACAGGTTGTGGCCAGCAGTGTGAAAGCTTGTGTGTTATCTGATTTTTCAGACAAAAAACTGATTACTCTACTGTTTACATTAGCACAGAAGCTTCTCCGGACCTCAGAGAAGGTAATTTAGCTAATCTAGACTGATAAACAGAGAAGTCTGAATACACGGAGCTCATATGCTAATTACAGACAGCTTGACCTGGAAGTGACAGAGCAAAACAGCATTATTTCATTCATGCATCCTATGAGACTTTGAGATGAGACAACCCCTTTAAACAGAAAAGGGTGTTAACCCTAGTAGATGGGTTCATGTCAATGTAATATAGGGAAGGCTATACAATACTTAAAATCTAAATGTTACATTCATAATAGTATTCAGATTCCTAAGGGCTACATTAATTTGCCATTGAGCCTCATCAATTTTGAATTATAGTTGATAATATTTTGCATTCAATGGTGCCATTACTGTGTGCATAATAGTATATTAACCAATAAACGACAATTACCTTCTATTGGTGCTAAAGAATCATTAAAACTTAATTCCTTCATAACTTTACACAAAACTTTAGCACCCATTAATTCAAAATACTCTAAAATAGAAAAAAGCAGAACTTGAAACCTAAAACATCAAAAAGTTACAGAAGCATTATCAGGGCTGGGATAGGCCCAACTCTAATTTGTGCAAGCTCTAAGTTCTCAACTAGCCAGAGGTGTTCTAGAATGGAACTATCGGAGTAATCTTTTTATTCAGGCTCCAGAGGCGCACATGTGCCCTTTACTAAATCCCACCATTGCAATGTCTCCAGTATTGTTTCGAATTTCATTAAGTAAAATATTCTGTTTCCACTCACACATCTCTTTACAGGATTTCAGATATTACTCCCATTTCAAAAGCTCTGCAGAATTCTGATCTGCCCCAATATACAACATAATAATCTCTGAAAAACAATAGCAAAAACACTCAGGGAAGAGGTTGAAAGTGGCACAACAGCTTTCATCATATGTCAGCGCTGTTTAATGTTTTCGTTTTTCTACTACAATACAGCCAAAGTATACTTGGCTCCAGGTTCCGAGCTGGCTCTGCAGCTCATATTGCCAGATGTAGCTAAACATGCCAGCAAAAAACACACACAACTATTTTACTATTATTTTTTTTTTTTTGGTTTGTAACGTGCATCAAATTAAAAAATGACCTCAGTAGAGCTTTACATGACATCTTTTCATTTCATATTCCACTATGCATTAAATGTAAAACATATAGGTCGTAATTGAAAAAGAATGTCCTGTGTTTGCCTGCCGTTATGTTGCTGCATGTTGATCATGTGAAAATAATGTGCACATATATACAAACAGTAGTCCTACTGTAATAGTGGAGGCTAGTGCTAATACTAGACACCTTAAAGGGGTTGTCTCATTACAAGGTTTGCTTTTTATATTAAAGATCTTCCAAAAACAAGTAACTTTGCAATATGTGACCATTGACGGTGCCCTACCTATTCTTAGATATCCCCTCTTGTATGGGCTACATCAGCTCCTCATTTCATTATAGCTACAGACCTGTTTGATCTCTCCTGATAGGCTGCCAGCGCTGATTGCAATAGCTACAGACATGGTGTCCTCAGCAGTTCATCACTACAGGCCAGTAGAAGCCAGTAAACAAGCCCCCAAATTCAAAAATGAAACAGAGAAAACAGGACTGAGGTAAGACGAATTGATGTAGTGAGACAACCCTTTTAAGGCCAGGGCTATATAGCAACATTTGGTTATGCGTAAATAAAAAAAAAATTACTACTACACTCTGTTCCCCAAAATTTCAGTCTTTTGAAGGTTGCCATTAACATTCTTTTCCATATGGAGCTTGCACCATAGCAATTTGATTTGATTGCAATTTACATGGGGCAAATGTCACCATACAGATCACTGTAAACTGAAATTATGCCGATTATCTATGCTAATTTTACTTCAATCACGGTCATAACTTTCTTCTAGAATGGCTTCAATTTTAGTGGGCAGAGACAAACCCCTACTTTGGCAAAGGATGGTCTCCCAGGGCAATATGTTAGAACTGAGCTTGCCTGGTGCCTCTTTCCCACAAATTTAGCAAGAAACATACACACATAAGATTCCCAGCCAATCTTTTTGTTGAGATTTGTCGGCATTAATTAAATGGAAGAAAGGGATGTTTCATCTGCCAATCTACTTGCAATTCCCTAATTCTAATGGAATGTGTAAATGAAAATCACAATGTTTGGTCCAAAATTGCTGTAGACCACCACATTTCAATGGAACAACATAGCATGCTTCATTATATTGCATAAGGCACCAACTTGCTATATGGACACATTTCCAATGCATTTACGAGAATGCAACCCATCACGACTATATAGAAATCACAGTATACAAAAGATAGTGAATACTGTTATTATCCAGTAGAGTCAAAGTGACAAAAATTATAAACCGCTAAAATATCACCTTAAATGAATGTCTCTAAAATATTGTGCGCCAGCGAATCAAACGCTCAAATCTGTTCAGGACACACAAATCACCCTACTTTATAGGTGACGTAGTACAAAACAATAATCTATAGGGTCAAAATAACAAAATCTTCTAATAGATGTACAGATTTTTGTACACCTACGGTTACTTGTATCAGAGTTCAATCAGCTCCCATGTTCAATCCATGAGTTTTCCATCAAGGTCAGCAGTACCTGGCATGGCGGAGAGAGCTTTGGCCCAAATAGGGAGATTGCAGAGTCCCCATAGGGTTGAAAATAATTGGGTGGGGCTGTCCTTTTTGGGACGTTGACCCTGCCATTATACAGGTCATAGGAGGTGTATAGGTTTTTTATTTGGGTTATGAATTGAGGCTTACCATCCTCTTGTCCGTTGGGCCTAGGTCTGACCTTGATGGAAAACTCATGGACTGAACATGGAAGCTGACTGAACTTTGATACAAGTAAACCCGAGTGCACAAAAATCTGTATATACAATATATAGTATTGATGAAGCTGGATATTTCTACTTTTGTGAAATATTGCCAGTGCCATCCAACACTGTTCTGTGCTTATCCATGACCAGATAATCACAGGTGAGCTGGGACTGGTTTGTTTTTAACTTACCTTTATATAAAAGACTTACAGTATGTCCCAACCATGTGTAGACAATTTAATTGTAAAAGTTGAATGTGCAAAAGAAAAAAAAATGCATAAAATGTTTGCTTCTGAGCACTGTGAATTCAGAGTTGTAGGGGCTTAAGTATTCAATGGCACTGCCATACCTCGGCAGAGTAACTGGAGAGCATGGATAGTTATTTCTATGGCTGTCAGCTTATAGTAAGTGGTACCAGCGTCAGCACATGCCCAAAAAGAGCCTGGCACTCATGAAGGTGCAAACATTGCGGCGTCGACAGGCTCCGCCGCCACACTGGTGAGAGGTGGTTACTTAAGGACATTGCTTGGCACCAGTTGGGAAAAATGTAGTGGAACCTCATGAGGTGCCTGGGTGACTTGCTGTGACTTGTGAAAGAGAAAAAGTTTGTCTGCAGAAAAGGCATCAATGGCTGGGGTTGTGGGGTCTCAAATTGGAATAGTGTCTAAGCTGTCACAGATAAGTGGTCAGTGAGCTGGCTAAGGAGAACATCCTATCAATTATTGAAAGATACACGCCCAAACTAACGTGTGGTCAATCCACACAAAAATAACGTCAAATATGTGCAAAAAATCCACGGACATCCCTTGGATTTCTGCCGTGTGTTGCCCACTGTATTTTTGTGTGACTTAAGCCTTAAAAGAGTGTTCCCATATCTTAGACATTTAAGGCATATTGAACAGGAAATGTCATCTATGTCCAATAAGCATGGGACCCAGAGGAGCGACATGCTCGGCAGTGCTCAGAACTCCCATAGAACAGAATCGAGAATACCATGCAAACGCAACCTCCTCTCCGTTCTGCACAGAAACTTTTGGGCCCATGATACGGGAATACTCTTTAAAAGAAGTCTGTTTCACCTCTCTGAAGTTGAAGTGCACTTACATATGTACTACTGTGTTGCTGTTCATGAAAACCAAAAAAGAGCTCAACAGACAGAACTTGGGAGTGTGTGACCAATCAGTGGTCTGTGACCATACTTTTGATACTCAGTTGGGCAGCATGTATGTTTACAAACTTGTTTTCTGTCATAGGTTGGAGCCAAATCTGTAGTAGGTGGTGACAATGAAGGACCTCTAGAGGCATATTGCAATGAAAAAGACGATAAGAGTTAAGTAACATACAACTATTGTGTCTTTAGAACTGTGACACAACCATACTCACCAAGTACAAATCAAAGAGATTTTGGCCTCACCCTCTGGGAATACCCGTGATCTACCCAGAAATGGAAATGTTATGGGAAGACTTTGCATAAACACCACCTCTTTAATGCCCCGATTCCCAGGAACTACCAGAAGACTCGGGATGAAGGGTAAGTATTTTACAACATGTATATTTTACAACCATCAAGCATACCATACTACTTTGGATAACTGCATCCAGCATGTGTTTGTACCTTATTGCGAATAAATGATTTGTTCAACCATTACAATCCGAGATTATTACCATAAAGAAAAACCATCACCACCAGCCACCCCTAACATTTAAGCAGTATCATCACTTTTGAATAAATCCAGTTTTGGATACATCTGCATATATGTTTGATGGTGTCAAACATAAGAGGCAGGTAAACCATAAACCACACATACTGAAGACCAGGGCAGCTTATCAATTGGTATCTGAACCTGAATTGTTTTAGGGTTCAAAATCTAACACTAATGTGCACAATAAAAAAATCTCCACTAGCCCCCATGAGTGTAGTAATAGCATAATGATTAGGGCACAGTAATAGAATTGCCTCTAAACAGAACATTCCCTCACATAATATGTAAAGTAATGAGCCATTTTTGTCCTCTTAGTACCAGCTTGTAATTACAAATCCTGCAGCTGAAACCAAAAAGTCCAGTAAACTTTCCTGAACAAAGCATGGCGAGGCGAGGACCTAGCTGGAAGCGCGTTTATGATGGAATTCTTTTTGGAATCTCTCATCTTTAGGTTACAGAAAATAATAAGAAATGACTACCCATCTGCAGGACATCAGGGGTAATGGGTGGGGTTCCAAAAAACCACTCCGTATTAGTCACAGTGCTCCATAAATACCAACTTCTAATATTTTACATGTATTTCTTTATGCACTTGCCAGATTCCAAATGAGCCCAGTAAAGAGTAATGTGATCGTTAGTGTGTGCAGGGTATTCTACAAGCTCTTAGTGCTGCTGCTTCCAACCCCATGGAATTATTACATCAAGAAATAAGCGTATATATTAACAAATGCCCTGGCTTCAACTCATTGAGAGATATGACCTTTGGTGCACTGAAAATGTGGAGGGAATTAGGAGCATAAAGTATCAAGGAGGGGTCCCAATGGCATTTGTGCCTCGTGTTTACCAGCCCTCTATATACTGTATTTGGTAAAGATTTCTGCTAGCATAACAAACATAGTGCTTCAAGGCAAGCGCTTGTTTCCATGTCGCTCAAACCTTATATGGTCTTCACATTTGTTTGCAATAAAATAACTACACATACATCTATTACGATCTGCCTCTCCTGGTTAACTACCGGGATGATTCATATTGACTTCTGGCTGACGGGACAGAAATAATGACAATTAAAAACACAAGCGATCCCCTAGGCAAACACCTTCATGTACTATTGTTCTATGAATCTCCTAAATGAAGCAGAGCTTCGCACAGTACCCGAGGAGAAGATTTACAATGCAAAACAGAAAGCATTGCACAATACAGCTCACTGCTCTCTAGGAATAGGATAATACTATTACCAGGCAGCAAAGCTTTAAATATAAAATTAATAAAATACAATATATAGAAAGTATAGTATTTACAGTGATACCCGAAAGTTTGTGAACCCTTCAGAATTTGACATTTCTGCATAGATTTGACCTAAACTATCTTAGATTTTAACACAAGTTTTAGAAATCAAAAAATATATCTAAAATATTAGACTTGATTATTTACTTATTGAAGAAAATAATCCAATAACTTTTTTTGGGGGGGAGGCAGAATTTACATAAACCCCGGAAGCTCTGGTCCTCCACGCAGACACACTAGTGCGGGATGCACAGCGCGCGCGCCATGAATGCGCCTCAGGTGGATGTGTAATTGCATTGAAGGTATTTAAACTGATTGGAACTATGAGTACCCCCTGAAGAAGGGACGCGAAATGCGCGTTGGGGTTGCTGGCTGGCTTGTTCCTCTGTGTCTTGGTAGGGGTTTCCCTTTATCTAGGAATTATGAGGTCTTCACTGTTGTTCTACTGAATATAGGTATATATGTATATATAATGACATCTAGTTGACTGTCTATTATATCCTGTATATACCTTTGAGATACTTACCATATTTGTCTGCTTATATAGAAGAAAGGGTAAATGAAAGCAACCCTAACAGTGCCAAAGTATCAAGGAATAGTCTAATAAATTATCTAAATCATACAAAATATACTTTATGCATTTGTGACATGTGTACAGTTATTAATTTGACTCCTGAGGAACTCCCTTGTAATTTAGGGAGAGAAACGCGTCGGGTCAAGGGTCATTATTAGAACCTTGATAAACCTATATCTAAATGGGGTTAAGATCTACGATTTAGACCTTGGTATATTTATATCAAATCAGGGTTGTTACTATCTACTATAGGGCATTTTAGGGCCTAATAGCTAGAACTAGGTGGGGCCGTCCTTTTCGGGATGATGTCCCCACTCACACATTGTCAGATAGTATAATTTGTAGGGTGTATTGTTTTTATTGTAGTTTGGATAAAGTTAAGTTAGTATACGTATTTCTTAATCTGGATTATTAAAGTTACGTTTTATAGTCTATTCCATATTTGTCTGCTCTCATATTCTTGTTTACTAAGGGGACTCTCACAATAATAAGATCTGGAGATATAATATCCTTTTGCACATTGAGGAACTGTTTATGCCTGCAGTTAGTTAGGTTCTTTCTATATGCGCCTCATTTTTACATAGGATTGTTTTTAGCATGTAACTAATAAAGATTTTTGTACTTTTTTGACTATATACTCTCGAAGAGCTTTTGTTTGTGGGATAAAACCCATTGTGTTTATGTCCCAGTACCTAGAAGAATTCAGGAAGTATTAGACGGGTTTGCAAACGCATGTGAACGTTAAGGCTATGTCCACACGATGAGCATTTCAAGTCAGAATACACATGGTTTGTTTGTAAGGCCATCCAGTTCAGCCTATTGTGCTAAAGTGTTGATCCAGAGGAAGGCAAAAACCCCCATGAGGTAGAACCCAATTTCCCTGACTTGAAAAACTTGTCTAAAACTGAAAGTAAATCATCCCCATTGACATCAATAGAAAATCAGTGTTGTAACTCGCACAACGCATATTTTCGGAGGTTGTTTTTTTTGCAGTAAAAAAACAGAATATGTTCATTCTTTAATCAGTTCGTGTGGAAACTAACTACTCATATCAATGGGGCTGACTAAAAACTTTGTGTAAAACGCATTTCAAACATTTGTATGTGGTTGTTAATGTGGATCTGCGTCCAAACCAAATCGGGACTCATTTCTGTCTGTAAACCATAAGAAACAAAACAACCCTAAATCCACATGCAATACTATAAGCAATACTCCGACACGGCTGAATCAGACTAGTAAACTGTATTCATCGTGTGCAAGTACCCATGAGGTGCATTTTTACTGCTGCACAGTTGTGAAACTGCGTTCACTACCAGCAAGCACCTTTTAGTTTCCTAAATTGTTTGCATAAGTGTTGCAAGTGAGTTATCCAATATTGTATTTATACTCTTGCAGACTAAACAATGGTTCCTCAACTCCTCAACATACAGCATTAATTAGTTCTGGGACAATCATTGTATGTTGAAACTATAACTCTAAGGAAAACTGATAATTGGTTTCTAAGCCCCCAAAACATCAACCCCAAACAATAATAATAAAAAAAAAGGTACAGAAATGATTTAGATGATGCATGCTCTTACATTTAACAATCTCATACACAAGAATCTGTATCTCAGGTGATCCCGTTTGAATAGCTGAGTATGGGAATTGCCTCTCTATTCAAACTGTCCCACATACAGTGAATGGAGCTGCACTGCACACATGCAACTTAACTTTGATAAGTAATAAACTGTCTTTATAGAAACCTATTTTAGACCCCAACCATATCATGTTTTGATGCTATGTATACTTTCGAAAAAGTATCCCAACATGTCATAAACAGGAGTTTGCTTGTTTGTTTTGTTTTTTTTATATGAGGGGCAGGTAAAGGATTTCGTGATTTACAGTATTGTAGACCCTAACTTTGTCGGTTATTTGTGTGTGTTTACAGTACTTACTGAGGCATCAGACACATCATGAATCTGTATCTTATTGGATTATCTTGACGGCATTACCACCATTAAGGATATCATTGCTAAGTATTTTTATCCATTAGTCTATGTATGCTGTGATTTTAGTCTGGTGGCTAAATGTTCTTATGTTACCCCTGATGAACCACACGGGTTTTGAATCAATGACACAACAGAACGTTTTTTTTTTTTTTTTTGTGCTTTTGACTAAAAGAATGATTTTATGTGGATAGAATTGTCTCTCCTAGAGTGTCTATAGCACATATGGGAATCTTGCTGATATCCATTTAGGAATTGCTTCAATGGGGGCGTCTGACCTAGGGTGCGCTCTCAATAGGTGGGGCCGCTCCTGTTGGGGCGACTACTCCGCCGAAGGGGGCGATTTTCACCCTTCAGGTCAGTACTACTTTATTGGATATCTAGATTTAGAGGAACTAGCATCTCTCCCTCTCTAGGAGAACAGATTTTGGTGTTTTTGCTGTGGGTCCTCCATTTTGGAGGGGCACTCTTTTAGTGTATATCAAGTAAAAGTTATTTTTTAATTGGGTTTTTTCTTCACTGTGAATTTTACAGTACTTACTGGCAATGTTCGCGGTATATGTCTTGGTACCATGATAAAATATCCCAATGTGGCCATGGAAGCCCCATAGGGATTAATAGGGCAGGAGTGGCCCTATGTGGGCTACATTTACTTTATTTCCTGGCGGCATACACATTTCCTGTGAGATTCAATAGCATAGTCTACCATGCTATTGAGTCCTTCAGGAAAAGCGTATGCTGCCAGGAAATAAAACAAATGTAGCCCACATAGGGTTACATTTGTTCTACTAATGTCAATGTAGCTGCCATGGCTACATTGCGGGGTCCAGTGGGGTACTCTTTTTTTTATGATACTCTGACGAATACCACAAACAGTCATTAACGTAGTCAGAACACAGCCTTCCTTTGTAGAGTACAATAAATTTTCCTATTAATTTTTGGTACTGTAGTGTGATCTTCAAGTACAGTAGTGTACTGCTCTCAATACTACATAGAGACCCACCCTTACTTTTCACTTTTCTCAGGGACCTACAGTAAAGTCGTCCATAACCAATGTAATGGATTACTGACGGCACCTTTCCACACAGTTTAGGAAATTAAAGGTGTCTGCTAACAATAAAAGTAATTTCAAAGCTGTGCAGTACTACAACAGAAAAAGAACCCTTTGGGTGCTTTTACGCAGTGCATTTTTGGTGCGTTTTTTTAATGCGTTTTTTTGTGCAGGAAATCTCCAAAAAATTGGGAATCTCGCAAGAGAACAAAGAGTGACTTTTGATCACTATATTTACTATTTTGCCATAGGCAAATTTAAACTCTATCAGTTCTCTATTAAACACTAAAACGTAACTTTTATTATATCTAACTCTTAACCTCTATACACTACATTAAATAGTGTGTATAGAGGTTAAGAGTTAGATATAATAAAAGTTACGTTTTAGTGTTTAAAAGATAGAGAACTGATAGAGTTTAAGTTTGCCTATGGCAAAATAGTAAATATATTTTTGTGCAGGAAGGCACAGCAATTAATGCTGTACACTGCTTCACAAAAATCGCGCCAAGTATCGAGTTAAAATTGATGTAATTACTGCGATTTTTGTGCAGCAATGTACAGATTTAATTTCTGCGCCTTTATGCATATAAAATGCACTGAAATAACGCATCAAAAACGCACTGTGTGAAAGCAACCTTAGGGCATGTCCCCACTGCACGGGTTTTCGGCCGGTTTTTCCCGCCTGAAAAACCGGCCGAAAATTAGCACAATTGTGCTCTATGGAAAACCCGTGCAGCAGTCCCCACTGCACGGGTTTTCCGTCCGGCGGCAAAACACTGAGCAAGCACATTCTTCCGTCCAGTTTTCAGACGGAATCTGTGCTTCTCAATGGGAGGGCTCTTCTCCGCTCATCGCAGAGAAAAGCCGCCCCCGCCTCCCTCCCACGGCCGAGATTTCACCTCCAAATTAGAGTTAACTACAAAACCACTTGCATTTAAAAAAATATACATATTTCTGGCGCAGTTTGGAAATGCATGTAGTAATCCGATAGGTGAACCCAGCCCTAAGAACACAACACGTTAGTGGAAGTCTATTAAGACACAAACTAAAGAGATCTCTGATAATCTCAGAGGAAGAGTTGTTAATACTCATTAGGCAGAAGAATGAACGTGTTCTAAGTTTTTTGTTACGCCGGTGGTGTCAAAAACCGTCCGGCAGGAAAATCCATGCAGTGGGGACTGCTGAATGCATCTTCTATTAAGGTCTATGGGAGAGCGTTGCATGTGGGTTTTCAGACAGTTTCTAAAACCGCAAACCATCTGAAAAACTGACCAATAACCCTTGCCGTGCAATCTGTATTTTACAATTCTTAGATAGGTGTCTTAGACTATTAAGATCTCACTTCGGTTGATGTATAAGATGAAATGTCTGAATATGTAGATTCTTCAGAGGCTACTCTCTTGGTGAGGTTTATACCCCAAAATATGTTTTCTCTACTGTTCATGTCTTTGGGTATTGGATACCAATGCTCCATCTTGATAGGTATATAACATGTAGGGCGACATGTATGAATGGGGCTGCACCATCTATACAGCCCAATATCTAGCGCAGCCCCATTCGCGATATTTTTAAAAAACCAGTATTAGGCGCATTACAGAGCATCTGCAGCACTTTGTAATGCGTCTGATATCGGGTGGCATGCGGGAGGCGGGGAGCATTAGAACCGTACGATTCTACACATTTATGAATGAGAGAACGACAAAAATAGGTGCATTACTGCTGGAAGAGGTAAACCACTTTAAAGGGAATCTGTCGCCAATTTTTTTTCTTACTTATTAAATCAAGCCCCTGATCCATATGCTTTTCCTCTCAGTTGTTTTTATTTCCCATTGTAGATTTCTCTATTCGGCCGTCTATATATGATTGTGGGGAAGACATTCTTGCTTGCTCTGCTTTAACAGCAGTCAGATACTTTACAGCAGCTTCATGCACACAGGATTCTTAAGACAGTTTCTGTCCCCATAAACGTCTATAGCATAGTTTTCACTGTGAAGGGAAGGGAGAGGGGGGAGCTGTGGCATCTCCTCCTGTGACTGGTGGATTCTGTGTTATCTGTACACATTGGTGTCTCCCTTCAGTTTGACCCTGCTGTTACTGATAATGAACATACTGCTGAAAAGCTCTCTAAACAGAACAGGAAGTGTCAGACGATTATTAGGATTAGTGGCCAAACTGAAAACTGCCGGACTTAAGAATTATTAAAAAAATACTGAAAGTGATATGAAAAATTAAAAAAACAACCAAAAATTCCTAAAAAAATGTGTTTAACATAAAACTGTTGAGTTTAAACAGATATGTAATTTTTTGATGTACACCATTCCTATTTAAAAGTGTGTTTACCTGAGGCAGAATTGCGATAGACTGGCCTGGATGTCATGGACCTGCAGTAGATAGGTTTAATGGATAAACAGACATCGGATTCAGGACACATCGATACGCTATTGATAATGCACAATTAAATTGGCGTCTAAGCACCAAAAATCATACATGTCGCCCATAATGTCTAGAATTACAAAAAAATAATGCTTTACTCTGTTGTATATGTCACCCCACCCCCCCCCCCCCACCCACACCGCCCCCCCCACCTCCTCTCCAAGCCCCCTTTATGATATGGTGTATTAGATGTGTATTATTGCTTTTGCTTTTCTTTTCTTTAAATGTATGTTTATTAACATTTGATAGAAAAAAAAGAAATCGTTTATAAAAAAACCCCCAGAAAAACACTAAAGATGTAATATGATAGTGAATTTGGGTGCCATAAAGTCTAGTTGAAGACACCACATACATATTACTTTCTGAAAATGGGGAAACTCACCTCTGGTCAGAGGACTGTCTGTGACTAATAAATCTAATAGTTAGATGCAGGACAGTTCCATAATACTATCATGTACTCTATGTGTCTAGGAGTGACTGTGGTGACAAGTCTTTTGCACTTACCAGACTTAACCAACTTTATAAGTATTTGCAAGCTCATTTTTTCTGGAGGAGAAACGTCGGTTTATTCTTCACATGTGATTTACTTTAGTTACTGCTATGAAACTGGGAAAAACAAAGGAAGCTGGAGAAACGCTCCATAACAATGGGTCTTTTTTTATAGGACATGAACATTTAATTGAAGAGATTCACATACAAACAGGGGACATAGTAACACAAAAAGCATAGAACACAGTCTGCCCGTAAAACCACAAAGATGGAAAGAAAGCTGTGCACGTTCTCTGAGGACACAGAGAGCACAGTTATAACAATATTCCCCAGCAGATCCATGCAACTGTATAAATATTACAGTAGTAAAAACTTAGAAATAGTCTATGCATCTAGATGTTTTCGCCAAAGCGCACTATGAATACAGGGGCACTACAGCACAACTATCTTGTAAAAAGGCCCAAATTGCTTTTGTTAAATTCTACAGAAAATACTAGAAATTTCCTCACAAAACCTAAAACAATTGATATATTACTAAATTATCTAGATTCCAGTTAGTGAAATTAACACTTATTCTATCTCCATGCAAGGCCCAACACTTATTACACTTATATTTTATACAGAGTGTCTAGCTTTCTTGCCTAATGTGAAAAACGGAGTAAAGTGCATAAATCAGTCGTCCATGATATGGCACGAGCAGTGCACACTGAAGAACACTTAGGCTATGTCTACACTGCATTGGACAAAAAACGGCCCAAACGCGGCCGTTTTTTTCTCTGATGCAGAACCGCGGTTTGTTCTTTGTGTCTCGATTTGTACAGAAACTGCCCGGGTCGCTTCTCGTTTTCCTGACATCGCCCATACACATTGTATATGTGATATATGGGCAAGACGGGCACGGGAAATCGAAGACAGTGAGGCGTATTATACAACAAGTTGTATATTACACACGGCACCGAAAGTGAAGAGCCAAGAGAAAGAGACGAGTGTTGTAGACAGCAGTGCGTATTTTTCCATTGCTGGAAAAAAAAAAAACGAAAAGCGCCAAAGGTACGATTGTATTCCTGTGCAGTGTAGACATAACCTTAAAGTGAGTTTTGTGGCTGTAATAGTTAACAAATGTATTCCCCATGAAATTACTATTTCTCTGCACTACGTTTTCCGGTTCGCGCACGTCTCTTGTTGTCGTGGTGTTTGTGTTTGTGTGTGTCTCCTAGCAGTATATTGCTAAATTGTCAACTGGGTGTTACACCGTTGGGACATGTAGTACACCAGTATTAATTTATCAATCAGTGCGCAGAAGAGAGAGATGCGCATGGAAGCCCCACCCTCTTTGACAAGTCGAATGGTGAATGTCAGCATCCTGTTGAATATTTAGTAATACATATTTATCAGAAGAACAGCACAATAGAGAGTTGGGCTAGGTTCACATCTGCGTCAGAGGTTCAATTTGGAGCCTTGCAGATTCCGCCAAAAATGACGGGAAACACATGCATATGCTACAATCTTTTTTATTAGGGAAAAGACTGAATGGGGCTATCTGACGGGAAACGCGACCAGACCCCACTTCAGTTGGTGTCCGTTATGTAATGGATCCTGTGCCACCTCTGCGACGGAGGCATCAAATGCAACCTCCGATGCGATATGAACCAGGCCTTAAATGAGAGATTGCTCTGGATTTATTACTTCATAGGGATTTACTTCGACACACTATAACAAGTAGAGATATAGATTCTCTGTTTGAGCCACACATCATTATGAGAGTTTCTTAATATGGCGCCTTCTTGCAAGGTGTCCTGGAATATCAACGCTCGCTCTCGCTCGCTATGTTATACAGGTGTTACCTCAGTGGAACAGCTCTCAATCGCTCTATCTAGCGAAATCAAATAGGCTCATCGCGGCTCACTTCGCGCTCGTCGCTGCTTCTCTTATCTCGCGCTCTGATCCGCTACTCTTTACAGTCATTTGAAAAAGTTTGGGACCCTATTCTCTCGCACGCGCTCATACTCGCGCTTTCAGTTCTAAATTTGTTTTGGTGTGTGTTTGCAACCAGACTTTTCAGATTTGCTATATCTATGTTACATGATAGATCACAAGTAGATTTTTTCCAGACTTGGAAATGAGGATTATTTTACTATCTCACTCATCTCATGATTTTGAAATAAGTTAGTTTATAGATATATCAAATTGGGAAATGCAGGTTGCTCTCTACATCACACAAATATTTAGATAATTACTTTCTCGCTCCTCTTTCGCTCTCTCTCTCGATGGTCGTGCCCACTCTCTCTTTTCCTCTCTTCGCTCGCGCTTTATCTCGCTCTCATATCTTGGCGCTGTCTCTCATTGACAGGAGGTCATAGTTACTCGTACTTAAGGGAGTTGTCCTCATCTCAAAGTGTTTCATAGGCTCTGCAATGAATGTAAATAATGCTGCCGCTTTGTCTGGTCACTTTCCTGCTGTCAAGCTGTTGTACTTTGATCTCGCTCGCACTCTCCGTGTTATTCAGAACTTTCTGCTAAATTGTGTGTAATATGTCCTGCTACCAGGAGCAGCGCGCTCTCGCCTCAAATCGCGTAAAGCTGTAATAATTCGCGCGCTTTTGTGCCTGCTGAAAGGATCAGCTCAATATACAAACACAAGCTTCACTGTCGCCTAAGTTCAGTGCTGCTGCTTGGGAGAGAGGGGAGAAGACCCAGGTCGGGTCACTTTTGGAACCAGAGATTCCGCACACTCACTCGCTAAGGGGTGATAAAATCATTGTAGTACTCGCTAACTATCAAAATACAAAAAATTAACGCTAGCAATATATTGAAAAATGTCACTCTCACGTTAGTGATCACACACTCTCATTGTTGCTCTCTCGCATCTCCTCTGTATGTCTCGCACCGCTCGCTCCAAAACCTTGTAAAAGAATGTGTATCAATGTTATAGGTGCGCAACACCTATATACCAAATCTAAGGAATTTGCATGACACTGGATCCGCTCGAGCCTAAATACTATATCTTGCTCCAAAGGTTATCAATCACCTATCACCTCGCGTCTCACTTTCTGCCATCTTTAAAAAACTCATATGAGGTACGACAAGGTTTCCGATGTGACCCCAAATTACCTGCATTTTAAAGAGTCGGCGCTCTCGCGCTCGCATTCTCAAATTATTATCACTGTTCATCTCGCACTCACTCGACAATACACTCTCTACTAAAGTAAGAGAAGTGTAATATACAATAGATCATGAGTTGTGCAAGTGTGTGACAGACTCGACATAGATCACAACTGTTGTGTGTGTATGATGTTATTATAACTATCACTGCTTCATACCTACGCAGCTATCCATTGATTATTGTGGGGGTCCAATTACTGGACACTCCACTGACAAACAGAACAGGGAGACTTGGTCTCGGTCACGTCCGTTGGAGCACAGTACTAGGAGATCTTGGATTGACGTGTGAGGTGTCGCATGCATCTTTCTGCTCCACTCCAAAAATTGTGCTGTGTCTGACACGAAAATACCAACCAAAGGTTATGAAATAACAGAATAAACTGCATGTGAAAGGGAATCTCAATAAGCACACCTGATTTTTGGACTCAATCTGGTGTGAAACATCTTATTTTAGTGAATATATAGCGTTTACTTAGAAAAATCCGAAGGTTGCGAAAAGATCTCTGCGCTAATCCTAATATTCATTATGTCAAAGAAAACAGAACACAATGTTTCTAGCAATTCGCTAAGAGACAGACTGATCGAGGCACCAAGCTTCACGACTCCACAATAAAGTTTTTTCCACTGATGACGTGTACCAGCATACCCTCGGATATGGACTACACAGAAAGAAGTTGAAGTGTTTTATCTAGTGAGGGTGGGTGGGTCACTCGCACCGTTGTAAGAATTCGTTTGTATCAGGTCAAAAGTAACCAAAGCTCCAGTAGCTTAATTTAGGTATCAAATAGAAATGTGGAGGTGCATCATACTGCTGACAAAGGCATAAGTCTATTGTTCCGACTTGCTCACTCGCGGTCGCCTCGCGCGCTCAGAGGGGAAGTCGACAGTATACGCACAGAAAAAAAAAGGCTCACGCGCGCGCGCGCAACGCAGGCTGTAACAGCTTAGAAATACATCGTTACACTGCGACGGCGTGAGTCATAATGCGCACTAAATCGCGCGTGGGGATATGGCCTTTCCATTCACTCGTGACATCGCGCGCCGCTGTGTGTGTGCGAGCTGCAAGGCTACCTGACCCAGTACCTGATCCCGGCGTGTACGCGCTAGTCTGCGACGCACGCACATGGATGTCTCCAGCATCTTTGGCGATCATCATTTCTTTTCAGAGTGAATCGACTGAGGACCACGGGCCCTTTGTCCAGCATGGAGCTTAACGGCCCGATTGAAAGACTCAAGTGTGTGACTGGTGGTGTGTCATGTTCATTGCACGCAGCACGCGTAGGACCATGCTGCTCTCGAGTAACAAATAAAAAAAAATGGTTACAATTGGCTCATGACTGTGCGGACTACAATGTGCCTCTAACCGCCTTCAACACCGTGCCTGGACTTGTACGGGATTTTCATCAATCGTTCCACAGGGCATTGTTAACAATGCTAGTGCTCATCAGGTGTGTGATGGACGTCAACTTTCACTCTCTTTGCCTTTCTGCGCTCTCTTCCAGTTGATCTGTATCTCTGATTAAACTCAGTTAATGACATCTCTGTAACATCTTGGCTCAGTTGCCACTGCCGTTATGAAAGACATCCTGCTTGTGAAAGCCTCAGACAAAAGGTGCGGGTAAGCGTTGATATGTGTGTGACAGCGTGTTGTCTTGCGCGTACACATGATTGTAAAATCTCTGCCGTGTTAACAGCATGATGAGGAGGCTGTTTAAATCCCATCCAAATTGATATGCTCTAAATGTAATGGCGATTCAGGGATCAAACAATACTGTTGTAAATTTTGCCAGTCTAAGCTACTTTGTTAGAGATTAGGAAGTTGCTGCAAAAAATACTGAAGCATATGACAGTTGGACATGTGCATCTAAGTAAGAAGATGGTCTCCATTTAGTTCATTGAATAACATTTTCTATTGTCATCATGACATTTCAACCAACAAGCCAAATATTCCCTTTACTTTGTGAGTGCTATCTAAATCATATCTATCTATATTTATATCATTCTTTTCTATCTTCTATCGTATTCTATCTATCTACCTACCACATTTTGACATGTGATGTGTATCCAGCTGTGTGTAACTTGCTTAATCATGACAATGATTCTCTTTAATGTTGGGTGTTAACTGGATTTGCATGTTCTGTGACACTGAATACAAGGTGTACGGTAGGGGATGTTTAAAGGGACACTGCCATCAAAATTTTTCTTTTCACATATTGACAAGAAATATGCGACTATTATATGGATTGATTTTTTTTTAATTGAGGGGTGTTTGTTTGTTTTTTTAATATAATTTATAAAAGTTCCTGTACATGACTTCCTGGCTTGTCCTGACCTCTCCTCTATGAGCTCTGATAACACAACAGTGAGAGCATTGCTTGATGGCATTTTTTCTGGTTGACTCTGGTAAGAAAAGTGTAAATATTTTCAGCAATAATCTAATAAGTGTTTGTAAACACATCTCTCCTCCCCAGTCCAGAAAAAGATTACCGCATTTTCCTTTCATGTACTGCTTCTAATTTAGTCTAATCTGATCTATCCCTGTGGAGAGAACAACAGAGCAATCATTTTTGTCATTACCTATTATTTGTAATGACTATATAGAGATAAGCAGCAGCTAAAATGAAATTATTTTGCATAGTTATTTAGGAGTATTCTTTCGCAGTTCAAGAAGAACAATATTTTATACGTAATTTTTTATTGCACCCAGGCAGTCCGGATTAAAATAGATACTCTGTGCGACAAAGAATAAAATCTAAAAAAAAGTAGAAGATAAAAATTGATATTCGGGAATATTAGCTTTTGCTCAGAAGATGGGCTTGGATGAGCAGGTGTCGCCTTGCGCAATATCCATCCGTATCCGCATGTATGCAGAAACTAAGGCACAAAAATTTATTTTTTAGATTTACTATCACCCTTGTTGGTAGGTTTTCCGTGGGAGTGAGAAAAATCGGGGTTAAAGCGTACAGTCACTGTCTTTACCTCAGTGCGTCCATACCTTGTTTGCTCAAATCCGACCATGTTCGCTTGTAGCAGCTGTTGCAGGAGTTGTACTTGAGCCACACTAAGGAAGAAGTCCAAGCTTGTGGTAATATTCACTTCCAAGGAATGGCCACACACTAAAATATCCTGAGGTGAAAAGGTAGATCTCATGTCATTTGTGTTTACTTGAGCTTAGGGGACCAAAGAAACCTCAGAAATATCCGTGTCTAACATATCTTAAATCAAATGCACCTGAAATACCTACACTCTGGTGCCAAATTCTTCTAACACAGATTATTTTCATTTGTAATCAATACGAACGTTCCGCTGCTGACCAAGTCAGGAAATTGTCAAACTTAAATGCTGACGGATCATTGCATACGTAGGAGAACCTCTACAAACACTGTGTGAATGTGCAAGGTTAACATAACACGAATACTGACGCAAGGGAAAGACAGCTCTACGTGAGGAGCTCCTTACTGGAGCAGACTCTGGCTTGGGCATGGGGAGTATATAACTACGAAGTACATCTTAGGTTCAAATAAACCACTGGTTTTGGCTGTTAAACAAGAGTGTCTTTTTGTGTCAAACTGTTCTACAGCGTATCTAAAATCTGAATTTTTTAAATTTCTTCAAGGTGCAAAAATAATTACTAAAATTGCTTCAGATTTTTATTATGCACATATAATTCAACCTGTTTATCAACACATATGAAGCAATCAACTACTTGGGCATATTGTGAATGGTTGAATGCTGTTTTAGCAATAATGTTCTTCTATCTCCCACAACCTTCACATAAACATATATGAGTGATTAAGTTGGTACATTCATCATCAGAACTGCCCACATCGGAATTCAACGCCTAGTCCATTTTTCCACATATCTGCCATAAAATGGTGGTCAGGAGACCCTTCATTTTATATTTATATATATATAATATGTAGTCATAGTATATATATATCTCATCAACACATCACAAACATATATATATGTATACTCAAACACACACACACACGACAATTATCATATAATATATACACACACACACACCACACACATATTTTATATATATATATTATATATATATACACACAACACACACCAGTATATTATATATATTATATACACCACACACACACACATAAATATAATATATTATATATACACAACACACACACACCACATGTCATATAATATATATATAATATATACAAACACCAAGCACATTCTTATATTTATATATACACACACACACACACATATTATATATTATTATATATCTATATACACAAACACACATAATATATATACACACCAGCAATATATATACACACTCACATATATTATAATATATAAATATATACACACACACACACACACACACGACACACACACACATATATAATATTTACTAATACTATTATTAACTCATACACACACACACACATATATATATATACACACACACACATCACACATATAGTTTATACACACACACAACATAATATATAAGTATATTTTGCTATAATTAATTATATATACCACCACGCACACACACACACACAACATATTATATATATACACACACACACATTATAGTATATTTTATTATACAACACACACACATATATTATATATAATATATAATTAATATATAATATACACACTACACACATATAATATATATATAATCTATACGCACCACAGCCACAATCATATATATAATTATACTATATATACACACACACACCATATATATATTATTATTATATTAATATAATATACACATCTCACCTCATATATTTTTTATTATATACCGCAAACACACACATATATATATATTAAAGATATATATTACCCACACCACAGCACACAATATATATATATATTATACACACACAATATATATATTATTTCTATATCACACACACAACACGCTCATCTTATTTATATATATATGTATACACACACCACACAATATATATATATGTTAATACACACTCACAACATCACATTATTATATAATATACACCACAGTCACTTATTATATATATATATACTATATATATACACACACACACAATATATATATATTTATGTATTAAACAAAAACAACACCTATATTATACTATATGTATACACCCACACACACACAATATATTATATATATATATTATTATATATATATACCACACACACACACATATATATATATATACACACCCCAAACTAGATATATAGATACAACATCACAGCGACAACCTACATCTAGTATATAATATATATATTATACGACACAACCCCGATGACGCACATATACATAGTATTATTAGTATATTATACACACACACAACATATATATATATTTAGTACTACACACCACAATTTATATATATAATTATATATACACACACACAGCAGATTTATATTGATTATATACACACACACATATATATATATATAGAAACACACAATTAAGTACTATCATTACGCACCACACACACTATTTTTATATATTCGATATGATATTATTATATATATTCACACACCACATACACATCACTTATATATTTTATATTAATATATATACTACACACATCTACACAACAGACTTATATTTATGATTTTATATTATATATATAATTATATATATTACAAAACGCAATATATATATTTAGTACTATAAATACAATACACAACTCACACATTTTATACTATATATTTTATATACACATCAAAACATATATATATATAATATATATATAGATAGACACCTCACACACACACACACAACATTTATAATATATATATATACAAACAACACCAAACCAACTACACTTCACCGGGCCACAAACACATTGTTTTTATATATAACACTCTAACCGGGCCACTTTATTAGGTACACCATGCTGAGTAACGGTTGGACCCCCTTTTGCTTCAGAAACTGCCTACAATTATTAGTAGGCATAGATTAAAACAAGGTGTTGCAACGATGTCAATTGGCGTACAAGGGGCCCAAAGGTGCCAATGAAAATATTCCCCACACCTTCGACACCCACCACCAGCCTGATATCGTTTGTTACAAGGCAGGATGGATCCATGTTCATGTTGTTGACGCCAAATTTCTGACCTACCATACGAATTGTCGCAGCAGAATCGAGACTCATCAGACAGGCAAGTTTTTCAATTTTTTCTGTCCAATTTCTATGAGCTTGGGAAAATTTGAGCCTCTGTTTCCTGTTCTTTGCTGAAAGGTGTGGCCCCGGGTGTGGTCGTCTGCTGCTGTAGCACATCTCGCCTCAAAGTTGGCGTACTGTGCGTTCTAGAGATGCTTTCTTCGTGCGCCATAACGTTGGTGTGCTATCGGGTGGCTATGTTGATGTCACTGTTGCCTTTCTATTTCAGCTCGAACCAGTCTGCCCGCATTCTCCTTTGAGAACCTCTTGCTATCTCAACAATGGCCTTTCTGCCTCAGGATCGCCGCCTTCTCTGGATGTTTTTTCTTTTTCGGACCGATGTCTCTGTAAAACCCATAAGGATGCTTGTGCTGCTGGAAAAATCCCAGGGAGATCTCCAGCAGTTCAGTAATACTCAGAACAGCCCTTCGGGCAACCAACAACCATGCCACGTTCAAAGGGCACTCAAATACACCTTTCTTCGCCCCATACTGATGATCGGTTTGATCTGCAGGAGATTGTCTTGACCATGTCTACATGCTCATAAATGCACTGTCTTGCCGCCATGTGATTGGCTGATTGAAGAAGTTAAGTGTTGAACGTGTAGCAATTGGACAGTGCTTGTACTGGACATAATGTGGGGCCTCGGTGTGCAGTTATCTACTAAATATATATATTTTATATTATATATATATACGTACGTATAAGATATGTTTATAATTTTATATATATATATATATATACATACATCAGTCCCCGTGGTGTACAAAAGGGAGATAGGTTTTGTTCTTATGTATGGAATATTGTATGTAAGCCGGGAATCAGGTATATTTATTTAATGTAATTTCCAGCGCAGAAAATTTTTTTTTTGTTTTTTTTGTATCGCTCTTATTAGGGGTTTTGGAGTTAGTGCAGGGATGAGCAGTTTTTACATTTGTTTTGCGTGTGTGGCATCTTTTTTTAGAAGTAGTTCACTAAGACTTGCGCAGTATTCTCATGTGCAGCTGTTGTTGCATGCCTTTTGCTCTTGGTTTTTATCAATGGGCGTGACTCAGTGTCAAGATGTTCTCAGCGCCACACCCCATAGTCTGACCGTCTGTATAGGGGACCCGTAATGTAAGGTCGAACGATGTAAGTCGGGCGGACTGGCGCGGTGTTGTGTTTGTATATATTTAGATATATGTATAAGTATATATATAGTTAATACTATTTATATAGGTATGAATATATGAATACATACACTCACACACTCCGCACACACAAACATTATTCAAGTGTATTTACATAAAGTGAATTCACCCTTTGTCAGGTATTTGTCATATCTTTTTTATAGCTTTTATCGGATAACACTGAGATACGACTCTATTGAGTACATTGTAAGTTAGTTAGTGTACAGCTGTGTTAACAGTTGCAAATTTGATGTGCTACAACTCTGCCAGCTATGTACTAAACACACTGGCAACAAAGTGAGTTACACCCTAAGTGAAATTTGACATATTGTAGACCCTATGTCAAAAATTTTGTGTGGCCACGCATTATTTTCAGCACTTTGTTCCTAACTCTCTTGGCGAGTTATGAAGGGACTTCTACTAGGATAGCTTCACATGGTTTGCCAGCCAGAGCATGCGTATCCAGCGTTCCAACTCCTCCATGATGAGACATCATGGGAGCGGCTGGTTATTAGAGACCCTTGTGCTCCTCCACCTTCTTGTTTGAGGAATCCCCCAACATAGATGCTCAGTAGGAAGATTTAAGAGGTGTCTGGGGGACTCAGGGCTTGGCCAGGGTACAAAATGCATGTCCTCATTTCTTTAGGCAAGCCAGGTGGTACATCATTGTAAGTGTGTTTGGAATACTGCCCCTCGGCCAGTTTCCGAAGGGGAAGGGGAATCATTGCTCTCAGCTTCAGGTATGTCACAGAACTTGTTGGCATTCATGGTTCCCGCTTATTGAACTGTTAGCTCCACACAGCCCTAGCAGCACTCCATGCAGCTCCAAGAACCATGACAACTCCCACCCCATACACTCACAGTAGGATTGAACACTTGTCTTTTTACTCCTCACCGGGTTGCTGTTACACATTGCTTGACACTCCATGTGAACCAAATGGACTCAATCAGAAAACAGGACTGGTTCAGTAACCCCTGTCCCTTTGTCTGCTTGTCTTTCTAGCGCAAAATGTTTGCCTGTTTCTTATGATCTTCTTAGAAAGAGGCCGCTTCCTTCTGGGATGACAGTCAGGCAGACCAATTTGATGCAGTGTGTGGTGTATGGTCTGAGCACTGACAGGCTGATCATCCACCCCTGCAGCTCAGTTTCATGGTGTTCTTATAGCCTAGGTCATCTTTATGTAGAGCAACAATTCTTTTTTTCAGATCCTCAGACAATTCTTTGCCATGAGGTGCCATGTTGAACTTGCAGTGACCAGTATGAGATAGTGTGAAAGTGATAACACAAAATTTAACATACCTGCTCCCCATTCATACCTGAGACCTTGTAACACCAGTGGAGATGTCCATTTCTCCATTTTAGCTTAGAGGTGTACTCACTTCTGTTGCCAACGGTTTAGACATTGATGGCTGTGTGTTGAGTTATTTTGAGGGTACAACAAATTTACACTGTTATACAAGCTGTACACTGACTACTTTACGTTGTATCAAAGTGTAATATCCTCAGTGCTATCCCATGAAAAGATATAATATTTACAATGTGAGGAGTGTACTTACGTCTGTGTGAGATAATGTTTATATATAATGAAGGGTCTCTTAACCATCCTCTTATGGCAGATATGAAGGTTAGGCATTGGATTCCAATGTGGCCAATTCTTCATATACTATTTCTATATAGATAAACATACATACACACATATATACATAAATATATATACACATATGGATACATATATAGACATATACAGTGAAGGAAATAATGATTTGACCCCTGCTGATTGTGTAAGTTTCCCCACTGACAAAGACATGAACAGTCTATAATTTTAAGGGTAGGTTAATTTTAAAATTGAGAGATAGCATATCCAAAATAAAATCCAGAAAATCACATTGTATAAATTATATAAATCTATTTGCATTTTGCAGTGAGAAATAAATATTTGATCCCTCTGGGAAACAAGACTTAATACTTGATGGCAAAACCCTTGTTGGCAAGCACAGCAGTCGATGTTTTTTGTAGCTGATGATGAGGTTTCCGCACATGTCGGGAGGAATTTTTGTCCACTCCTATTTGCAGATCATCAAGCTTTCTATGGGATTAAGGCCTGGAGACTGGCTAAGCCACTCCATGACTTTAATGTGCTTCTTTTTGAACCCCTCTGTTGCCTTGGCTGTATGTTTTGGGTCATTGTCTTGCTGGAAGACCCAGCCAATACCCATTTTTAATGTCCTGGTGGAGGGAAGGAGGTTTTCACTCAGGATTTTACAGTACATGGCTCCATCTATTCTCCTATTGATGCAGTGAAGTAGTCATGTGCCCTAGGCAGAGAGACACCTCCAAAACATAATGTTTCCACCCCCATGATTGACAGTGGGGACGGTGTTCTTTGGGTCATAGGCATCATTTCTCTTCCTCCGAACACAGCGAGTTGAGCTAATGCCAAAGAGCTAAATTTTTGTCTCACCTGATCACAGCAACTTCTCCCAATCACTCACAGAATCATCCAGGTGTTCATTGACAAACTTCAGACGGACCTGCACATGTGCCTTCTTGACCAGGGGGACCTTGTGGGCACAGCAGGATTTTAAACCATTGACAGCGTAGTATGTTACCAATGGTTTTCTTGGTGACTGTGGTCCCAGCTGCCTTGAGATCATTAACAAGTTCCCCATGTGTAGGTTTAGGCTAATCTCTCACCTTCCTCATGTTCAAGTATACCCCATGAGGTGAGATTTTGCATGGTGCCCTTCTCGCCCAGCGTCTTATTTATGGTTTTGTAGCCCATTCCAACTTTGTGCAGGTCTATGATCTTGTCCCTGACATCCTTAGAAAGCTCTTTGGTCTTAACCATGTTGTAGAGGTTAGAGTTTGATTGATTGAGTCTGTAGTCAGGAGTGTTTTGTAAAGGTGACTATTTAAGACAGCCGTCTTTAATGCAGGAGTTGATTAGGAGCGTCTAACTGGTCTGTAGGAGCCAGAACTCTTAATGGTTGGTAGGGGATCAAATAATTATTTCTCTCACAAAGTGCATATAAATTTATATCATTTAAACAATGTGATTTTCTGTATTTTATTTTTGGGTATTCTCTCTGTCAATGTTAAAACTAATCTATCCTTAAAATTATAGACTGTTCATGTCTTTGTCAGTGGGCAAACTTACACAATCAGCAAGGGATTAAATATTTACTTCACTGTATGCGTGTGTATAATACACATATACACACACATGTATGTATATATATATATATATATATATATAAAATTATAATTAATGTATATAAAAATACACACACATATATATACACACATACAGTAACTCACAGAAGAGTGAGCACACCACTTACATTTTTGCACATTATATAAATTTTGCCTTTTGCAACTTTAGATGTCATGTATTTCTTTGCGTACATATGGTAACAGGCAACAAACAAACCCTGTGCAGCTTGATCCTGCAGTCACATTCCCATCTGTATCCTACTTCTTGCAAATCTATCAAAAGTACAGTAAGCAGAATCAGGATGCAGGCTCAGACTACACAGGGTTTGTTTGTTGTCTGTTACCATGGAGACATACAGCTATAGACACAAAATAGCAAGAAATCATTAAAGAGGAATTCCCATTTCATTGACTAGCTTTAAACATGTAGGCATTTGTAAATAGCAATTATTACCAAAGACATTGCTGTTCTGATTTAGCTTCCCTACAGACCTAGAGTAGTTCTTATCTCCTGCTTATGTACACAAGCTTTCCTGGCCCTGTTCTCTAGCGTACAGTGACTTAGGGCCACATGTATGAAAACTGTTTAGGGCTAAAATTGACATTGTTGCTCAAAGATTACTATGGGCAAAAAGTGAGTTTTAGACCTAAACAGTTTTCATACATGTGGCCCTAAGTCACTGTACGCTAGAGACTGGGCCAGGGTGGTGTTGTCACTCCCTGCTGTGCCTTATCGGCAGAACAGGAGCTTGTTTATGTTTCTTGCTGAGCTCTGTACCCTTCTGGCCTGCTGTTTACACCCCACTATCACCAATGTCTCTTTAACAGGATTGGATAGGAAAAGGAGAGCCAAAATGTCAGTCACTGCTGCAGAACTGCCAACAAGGTGAACAGGAAGTGGGAGCCTGAAGCTGGCTGTGAAGCGCAGGCTCTGTGAAACAGCCAGATGAGAACATCCCTTTAATGAACACTATTTGAATTTTTTTTATTTATTAATCTTAGATGCAATGGAGGAAAAAAAAAACCTGGTCTGTGAAGGTTGTCAACTTTATATTCTTTTAATTTATTATGTATATGACAACAAATCATATAATATTCTAATATACATTTAATGAAAATTATGCTCCAATCCTTTCTTTAAACCTACACATCATTATATAGAATAAAAATGGTTAAAGCCCATTTTCCTGTCCAAAGTAATGGCTCCCATGTAATAGTTGTATGGACTAAGCATGGCGTCAGTCATGTGACCGCCTGGCATTTAGTTAGCAGCAAGGTTACCTGACATTTATGAGGTAACTGGATAGGATTAATGGAGGAATAGTAATTATGTATATGGTTATTCCAGCAGCTGCTTTACTATGTGTATTTACTTGTATAACTGCTGTCTCTCTAGTGAGGTCATATGATTATTAAAGTTGACTGTTGAAATTATAACAAAAAAAACACAACATAAGGCTATGTTCACACGATGTACAGCGGCACGTACAGCACGCGCCGCAGTACATCATGTCTTTCGGGAGCCCGCGCTGATACATGCTTCCTCCCGCCGGCCCCATTGACATTCATTACTCGCGGCACGTATTCGCCGCAAATAATTAGCATATTACTTATCTCCCCGCGAGTACAATACTATCGTATTGTGCGAGCGGGGAGAGGAGGCGTAATCCATAGTTCTCTATGAGAACTATGGATTACCGTAATTTTGGCCCGTAATAGAGTGCAAATACGTGGCAAAATTACCCCCCGAGATTGGTGTTATCATGTTGTTGTTAATAAAGAGGAGAAAATGGGGCGTCTTCTCTACAGACACTGAAAGACCTAAGACGCTGTTGGAGGTAGTAATACTGGAGTTCTGCTCCTCCATAAACTACTGTTACCTGGATACCAGGGTCACATGACCTGTGTGGTGGTCACATGATAAGACACTGCTGGAGGTAGTAATACTGGAGAAGTTCTGCTCCTCAGTATTCTACTGTTACCTGGATACCAGGGGTCACATGACCTGTGTGGTGGTCACATGATAAGACACTGCTGGAGGTGGTAATACTGGAGAAGTTCTGCTCCTCCATACACTACTGTTACCTGGATACCAGGGGTCACATGACCTGTGTGGTGGTCACATGATAAGATGCTGCTGGAGGTAGTAATACTGGAGAAGTTCTGCTCCTCAATTAACTACTTTTACCTAGATATCAGGGGTTACATGAACTGTGTGGTGGTCACATGATAAAACGCTGTTGGAGGTAGTAGTTCTGGAGAAGTTCTGCTCCCCCATACACTACTGTTACCTGGATACCAGGGGTCACATGGCCTGTGTGGTGGTCACATGATAAGATGCTGCTGGAGGTAGTAATACTGGAGAAGTTCTGCTCCACCATACACTACGGTTACCTGGATACCAGGGGTCACATGACCTGTGTGGTGGTCACATGATAAGACGCTGCTGGAGGTAGTAATACTGGAGAAGTTCTGTCCTCCATACACTACTGTTACCTGGATACCAGAAGGTCACATGATGTGTGTGTGGTACTCACTGCGTAGTCCATACAGTTTCTCTATTGCAGCCATAATTATGGACAGGAATGTGGTTTGTACCATTTTTTTTTCTAGATAGAGCCCTACTGCATTGGTATAAAAAGAGAAATAGGAGTAGAATTTTTAATACATGTATAATAGAAAATTGGATAATTTTCTATTATATGCAATATAAAAAAAATATATAAAATGGAAAACTCCTTTAAACTGCCCCTTCAAGCATACTCTCCTGCTCAATATGACATTGGGCATAGAAATACACACCTGGAAGCTGGACTAATAGCTACCAAGGCAAACATTTAACTCCCAGTGAGTAGCCACTTACAGGTTTGTAACTAATTAACAAGACCCATGCATGATGCTCACTGGGCCTTGTACACTTGTCTTGACAACTGTACCACCCAAAGTGCGGTTGCATCACTCAAGCCCCCATATCAGATCGGGCAGGTGAGTACGTCAAGAGACACAGTTTAAGTTAATGCAATGCATTAAAGTTAATGGTAAAACAAGAAGTACTACAGAACAAAAAAGTGGTGGTGTGATAGATTACCTGGGTAAAAATAACGGCCATGTAATAAACATAGACTAAACACACTCATTATCGATAATGCAGACTCATACAGATTAGTTTTCTTCCTTCTGACCGTTCTCATTTTCTTTTGAAGTTACTTCTGGAAAATGTATTATGGCCAAAATGTAATTTCAAGTAAATTTCCATCAGAGGAGCTCAGGGATTTCTCAAAAGTGTGATAAAGATTCCCAAAATAACTGATCCTGTAGAATAGTCTCTAGTTTTATGCTCTCACCTCAGTATGCAGACTGTCATGGGATATTTTACTGAAGATTATTGCTGGCGCAGCAGTGACTCGCACTGTGAAGTCCGTTACAATTGGGCTCAGTATTGCTCGCCGTTCTTGATGTCTTCTGATACTGAAGAAGAAGAAGGTGCAATTATATATAGAACAGTACTAAGAAATGAAATAACCACTGGTAACCATTACACTCAAGATAATGTTTTATTCTCAATTCCCCCTCACTGGGTTTAAACACATTTATTTCGGCAATTGCACCAGAATTGTGGCAAGATTTGCGCCAAAATACTGATGCACATGCTTTACACCACATTTATGTAGACACCTTTCTGACAAAAGGACGTGGTCTATGTAAAAAGGGCATGGTTTCATCAAAAGGGAAAAAATAGCTTAAAGAGAACCTGTCACATAGTTTTTGCCCCCCTGGCTGAAGACAGAACAAGCTAGTGTCAGACTTGCTGTTTCCAGTGCTGTGTCCCTTATTCTGTAAGATGCTGTAGTTTTTGTGTATTTAATGCTCAAATCTGCAGTTTTCAGCCAGCAAATTCATTCGAAGAGTCCTTCAGAGTGTCAGTTTTTTTTCAAACCCTGCCCACCTGAGGCTAGCCCCGCCCACCTCAACTGACAAACCTATTACTTTGAATAGGTAGAAACAGGTGAATAACCATGGGCGGTGTTAGCCTTTGGTGGGTGGAGCTAACCCTGCTCATGAATAAGATTTGAGGGGTAAATGCTCTAAAACTACAGCACCTTACAGAATAAAGGGCACAGCGCTGGGAACAGCAGGTCTGACACTAGCTTGTGCTGCCCTCATCAAGAGGGGCATAACCTATGTGACAGGTTCCCTTTAAAATGTGACACTGTATGCCAAAAAATGTTCTTAGGCTGTCTAGCATTAGACAGTATTAATAAATCTCCCCCAAATTTTTGAATGGCCTTTTCTTAACAATCCAATCAAGGCTGCGGTTATCCCGGTTGCTTGTGCACCTTTTTCTACCACACTTTTTACTTCCAATCAACCTTCCATTAACATGCTTTGATCCAGCACTCTGTGAACAGTCAGCTTCTTTAGTAATGACCTTTTGTGGCTTACCCTCCTTGTGAAGTGTGTCAAAGATTGTCTCCTGGATATCTGTCAAGTCAGCAGTCTTCCCCATGATTGCGTCGCCTACTGAACCAGACTAATTGACCTTTTAAAATGCTAAGGAAGCCTTTGCAGGTGCTTTGAGTTCTAATTTTCTGAGGTAATGACTTTTGGGCTTTGCTTTACTTGCAAGCCATAATCATCAAGATTAACATAAATAAACACTTGAAAAAGTTCACCCTGTTTGTAATGACTCTATATAATATTTGAGTTTCACTTTTTGAATTGAATTACTGAAAAAAAACCAAAAAACTTTTGGCTGATATTCTAATTTGTTGAGAAGCACCTGTTTATCAAATATTTTCCCAGAAAACCATACTAGTACAGTGGTACCGTGGTATAAGTCCACTTTGATTTAAGTCCAAATTTTGTTTAATATACAATTTTTTTTGGGAATAAGACTTGAGGTGGCTTGGTCCTGCCTGGCAGCAGATGGGTAACAGACGAACTTGGCACAGCTTTCAGCCAGTTATCTCAAGCAAGGACGAAGGATTTAGTAGCCTGTTGCATCCGGAGGTGAGCACTGCTTTGGCCGCACACAGACACTCCACAAGGTTTCTAATATCAAGCATTATTGGTGCTGTACCTCTATAGCCGCTGTCTCCCCCGCATCCTTACACCATATCCTTTCATCTTCTGCTCCGGCTTACTTGGGGAATAGATTGCACAGTAACCTGCTCGTTCCAAGAAGGCAACATCATTATGAGGTGGTTTGGGACTCTCCTATAGCTCTTTCACTTACCTTCCGGCAGACCCGCGATTTTCAACCCTCTGCAGAGTTATGTTGATCTAACTCTACTAAAACACAGTTACCTTGCAGCCGGCTACAGCTCATACTAACCGCTATTACAGCTTCATCCAGGCTGCCTTTGGAGAACATGAGTAGTAATGTTTATGATAAATAACAATCCTATTGTTATAAGAACTGATTAATCATTTTCCCTTTATTTCCTATGGGAAAAGATCATTTGGCATAAGAGTAAGGATGTGGAACGGATTAATAAATTATACCAAGGTACCACGGTTTATCCATCCAGGGTTGCCATAAGTAATTTCAGTGTCCTATACAGCCACAGCATCTGAGCCCCCTATCCATTACCAATTCCTACTCAAATCTGGCAGAGCACAGCCCACGCTGCCAAAAATGAGTCCAATTTATTCATGAGCGGGGGTTAGCAACCAAGGGTGGATGGGGAGGGCCAACACCTGCTGATGAATAAACCGGACTTCTCTCTCCCAGAGCAGGCTGTACTTTGCCAGATTTGAGTATTAAATTCTCTGAAACAACTGCACTTTACAACATAAGGGGCACACCACTAGAAACACGGTGCTGTCACTAGTTTATGTTGTCGTCAGCAAGGGCAGCATAAGCAATGTGACAGGTTCCCTTTAAACACCGCACAAATTTACTGAAGACAGGTCAATTCAAACAAGTATTGTGACTCTCCAATAGGGAATATCAAGCAAGAAGTTGGATTCAAGTATTCCAACGATCCAGTCTTCCATCAATTGTCTCAAGGTTTTATCCAGGAGTCTTTTTTTATTAGGCGAAATCTGGATGAGTGCTGTGGAGGCTATAAAGAAGAGAAGCTGCTGAGCGCAGTAGATGCACTGCCAAAGAACATTAGGATCCTTTTAAAGGGATATTCCGAAATCTTACATTGATGGCGTATGCACCAGATGGAATGCAATGTCTTTGTGTTTGGTACTACAATTTAGCCCAATTCACCTAACACAGCATTGGCTGTAGGTCTGGTTGTTAAACATGGATACAGCCGCTGCAGGTGAAATGTGCTATCACACGCGATCCATTAAAAATAATGAGCAACTGTAGGACATCTATATGCTGTAATAGGTCCTTTATTAGGCGAGATCTGGATAAGTGCTGTGGAGGCTATATAGAAGAGACGCTACTAGGAGGATATTCCAGAATCTCACATTGATGGCATATGCACTGGATGGACAGCAATGTCTCTGTGTTTGGTACTACAACTTAGCCCCGTTCACCTAACACAGCACTGGCTGTAGGTCTGGTTGTTAAACATGGAGACAGCTGCTGCAGGTGAAATGTGCTATCACATGGGAGCCAATAAAATGAATGAGCAACTGTAGGACATCTATATGCTGTAATACAGTGGTCTGCAAACTGCGGCTCTCCAGGTGTTGGGAAACTACAACCCCCATCATGCATTTCAATAATCTAGATCAGTGGGCAAGATGGTAGTTGTAGTTTCCCAACACTCGGAGAGCCGCAGTTTGCAGACCTTTGCTGTAATAGGTCATGTTATCAAGGATTGTACTAATGGGGTAATCCATTAAAACTGTGCTAAGTGATATGTAAATATTCTCAGCACGAATACATTTTGAATAAATATATTATATAGTTCTAACCCTAGAAATAAGAGAAAAGAAATACATAACAGAAGCGCAGACTCTGATCTGGACTCAGTACAAAGCTATTTGATTCCATATGTATAATGCATCTGAACATGCATTCCCCAAACTTTATAAGTGAGTGAAGGGCGTTTATACAGTGTTCAATGCCAAGTCTAATAATGCCTGTTATACAGGATGGAAATCCAAATGGAAATGGAGACAAAAATGATTTTCATGTAAAAAACATTCTATGCCAAAAGAAGATAAAAGAGTCAAAGTTATTAATTTTACGTGGAAAGAATTCCATCACTGCCATAAATTATATGATCTTCTACTAAAATGAGAACCTCACTGCATGTATTATGTGGAAGGAGGATTATACATGAACATTACAAGGAGAGCAGGTGCAACCAGACGTCCCCCACTCAATCAGAGCTGCACGATCACTGGAATGGAAACCGCCTATAAAACATGCAGTATTAATAAATACTGCATATAACTGTCTCTGCTCAGCATACACAAAATTGGGGCATATTTCCTTTCTGATCATCAGATCCTTTGTGTTGCCTTTGATGCTGCTTCCACTAGGTGGAGCAGATCATATGCTCAATGCATTCATTAGAGCAGCTTCTAACCCATAGAGCTTGAAGATGCTCCATCTGTTGACTCAACATGTGTAAAAAGCCATAATAAACACCAAACATGACAAATCTATTAACATAAACCAAAGGTTTATTTGCATTTAAAAAAATATAAAAAAAAAGTCTAAAAGAATTCCCTAATGAAGTAACGTTTCAAATGCACAAGTTAAATAATTCTGGTATGTTGTCCTAATTATGGACACTGTATCATTTTTTCCTTTAACGAGGCGACCAAGTTCCTACGAGGTTAAATAGTTCTAACATGAGTGGCACACACATGCAACTAATGAAAGGGAGAAAAGCTTTCACCCGGGCACACCACAGCCTTATCATCCGCAAGCTATTGACAATGAACATAACTCTTGGCATATTATGCACCTCTCATTTTCCATACACAAAAGTATTAAAAACTATTCTACAGCTTATACCTTGAAGGATATAATACCGTAGTCCCAGCTGTTGCTGGAGCTACTTTGGACAAAGAGCGAATAAAAGGGTGTGGAGAAAAGCGAACAGGGAGCTGTCATTCCTTGTTCCTTTATAGGGATCTAAAGTATGACATGGCCAATTACAAGAGTGCATTACTGTTCTGCACTGACGGAGCCCATCTGTTGGATGTATTTTCGGAGACTCGCTATGTAATTCAGGCCAGCAGCAATTTCTTTGAAACAACTGGAGTTGGCAGGACAGGAGCACTTCATGAGAGTCACTGTTCTTGCTCATGTCAGAGGAAGAGATCACTGTCTGGTCACTGGTAGTAGAGAACTAGGAGAAGAGATGAGTTATTGCCTGATGAACTCTGAATCTCCCATCAACTGCACATATGGGAACGAAGGCTGAAGATTTAGTGTGGGGCGAAAAGGGTTTGTACATTTATAGACTTTCTACAAACTATCACAAATCACATAATTAGGGCTGTTTTGTGCCGCATTAGTAAATGCTTCTCCAAAATAGCTTTTTTTTTAAAAAAAAAAAAATTTATGGTTTCCAAGAAGAAAAAAAAATGAGTAGAATTTGCTAAATATTTTACATTCCGAAGAAATTGTCAGACTAGATTAGGGTTCTCAGCACAGAGCCTCTGAGGCCGTCATCTGCAGCCCGTGTGGAACTGGAGCTCCCAAAACATCCAAAGAACAGCAGAGCGCAGGCTGTAGAAGGAGCGGGCCAGTCCTGGTAGTTTTACCATGTCAGGGGTTTGAGGGAGGGGGCTGTCTGTGTCCTTCATCTGCAACAACCTGTGCGATCTCAGGGGCTGATGTGAAAGCTGGAAAAGTAAGAATGGCCTTTGGTCTGACTACGGAATTTTTTGGTAATTTTGAGCTGATCATTGTAAATTGTATATTATTTATTATTATTATATATATATATATATATATATATATATATATATATATATAATAATATAATATATATATATATATATACATACACACACAGTGTCGGACTGGGGTGCCTAGGGCCCACAGGTGGAGTTGACTCTAGGGGCCCACCAGTTGAGCTCTTTCTGGGCCCACCGGTGGAGTTTATTTTAGAGACCCACTCTACAGCTACTGTAAATAGTTGTATATGCCTCCTATACCCTGCCTTTTGCTTTCTGCCTCTCTTTCTCTGCCTCTTCTGATATATGTATATAAATAAAAAGAATGGGTCTATACAAAATGGTCCACCACACATAGCAACATAGTCGCTGTGTAATGAAAGATTCATGATATAATGCAATATTTAAAAATGTTCAACGGTCCATAAGATCGCTCAGATATAAGCCAATATTTAAAAAAGGAGACATGAGAACACCCTGACAGATACCTTCTTACAGTAAATATGTTTAGTACAAGGTTTCAATAACAGACATCACTCATGGATGTCAGTCCTTGATGTGGCTCTTTCTGAAAGAAAGTACCCATGGTTTTTGCAATCATGGACAATGCTTTTAAGTTTTTGTACTCATTTGTAGTGTAAAATGTGCCTGAATCTACAAACCTGTTCTACTGCGGGACATAGATTTAGCGCTTTCTAGCTACTAAGTGACAATTCTGGCTCAGGTAAACCACTTTAAAAGTGGTTTACCTGTTGCAGCTATAATGCACCTGGATTTTCCGTACTAAAGCTATAAATGTGTAGCTTCGTACGGTTGTAGTGCGACACACCTCCAGCACGCCCCCCGATCTCAGGCACATTACAAAGTACCGCGGCCGCTCTGTAACGCGCCTGATAGTGGAGTGCGCCTGATTAAAAATATACATGTCACCCTAGAAGTCTTTCACACTCCATTATAATACAAATTATTCACTTATTTCAAGCACTAGAGTACAACTCTAGTTATAAGTAAAGCCTTTCTAGAAGGTTGATAACAATAGGATATGAACATTTAGAAGACAATAAATAAAGCACAAATATCTTATTCTTCTCATTTTAGTTACTAACTATGATGCCCCATCCCAATCTTGGCCTTTATATCTTTACCCCAGACAAGCTCAGTTGACTATGTGCCTCAACAAGGCACGGGAGGATGGGAAGTTACAACTATAGTGCCATTACTTACATTGAAAACAATAGTTCATGTTTGATATAAAATTATTCTAGGTCCAAGAAGATTTGGGTCCAAACCATCATATTATGTAAGTGGTTCAGCTCCAGGAAGACAATACACTTTAAGTTCCCTATTCCGATAGGTGTAGCAAAATTATGCTTATCGGCCTGTATTCCTCCTCTATGAGGAAGGATACATGTCTGTCCGAAACGGGTCAGTCTTTTAATTATCAACTACTGATGGGTTGGTGCCGCTGTAAATACTTTCTGCATCAGTTTGGATTTTTTCAAATAAAATTGACATAAAGTATCTAAGAAATTTTATGCCCGAGTCCTCCTTGCATTGGAATATAATGTTCACGTTTCACTGAATGCACTAAGGCCTCATGGTGCTTTCCCTGGAGGATTCATTATTGGTCTTGGGTGAGTTGACTATTGTTCGGTCTATGGTTTTACTGAACCCAAATTAAGGGGTTGTCTCACTACATTGATTCATCTTACCTCAGGCCTGTTTTCTTGGTTTCATTTTGACTTTAGGGGCGTGTTTACTGGCTTCCACTAGGCTGCAGTAGAAGCTAGATCTGTAGCTATAGCAACCAGTACTGGCAGCCTATCATGAGAGGTGGAACAGGTCTGTAGCTATAGCAACCAGTGCTGGCAGCCTATCAGGAGAGGTAGAACAGGTTTGTAGCTATAGCAATCTGAGGAGCTGATGCAGCCCATACAAGAGGAGATATCTAGGAATAGGTAGGACACTGTTAATGGAAACATATTGCAAAGTGACTTGTTTTTGCAAGATCTTTAACATAAAAAGCAATCCTTGTAGTGAGACAACCCCTTTAAAGGGAATGTGTCATCAAAAATTAATTATTATTTAACTCATGTTTTTATGTTAAACACATTTTTTAAGAATTTGTGGTTATTTTTTTTCCATATCACGTTCAATATTTTTTAATAATTCTTAAGTCCTGCAGTTTTCACTTTGACCACTAGGCCTTGTTTGCACTGCTTTAACAGCAGTAAGAGAGATGCTTTACAGCAGCTTCATGCACATAGGAACCATAAGACGGTTTCTGTCCCATAGACTTCTATAGGAGAGTTTTCTAGTCATGCTCTGTGACCTAGGAAGAAATCACTCTGCAGGGAGGAGGGGACTGAGCTGTGACATCTCCTCTTGTGACTGGTGGATCCTGTGTTATCTATTCACACTGGTGTCTCCTTTCAGTTTGACCCTCTTTGTGCTGATAATGAGCAGACACAGAATCTTTATCTATAGGACAGGAAGTGTGACTGTTATTAGGCCTAGTGGCCAAAGTGAGAACTGCAGGACATAAAAATTATTACAAAATATTGAAAGTAAATATAACCAAAAATTCTTAAAAAATGTGTTTAACATAAAAATGTGAGTTAAACAACAAGTCATTTTTGATGACACATTCCCTTTAAGGTACCCTATGTTCAGCTATATGAGGCCTAATACTAGAGTCAGAAGGGTATTGTGAAGACATACTTGAGATGTAAACTGTCCGAACAGCTGGTCAGTGTATCCTGAGAAGTCAGTGCTCTAGTCTAAATAAAATTACAAGGTTCAATATGATAACTTTACAACGGGGAGGAGGGGGTGAAAGGGAAGGACAACAAGAATTTTCATGAATATCAATCTGTTTGGCCCTTTTCTTCTCAAGTCTACATGTTCATGTAAACACAGATCAACATATGATCAATCCATTCTGCCAAACCTACTCCTGTGTTACTTTGTTCTGCGCTGAACGCTGTCTTCCTCTCAGATAACACTTGAAAGCAGAAGCCTGTTTAGTATATTTTATCTGTCACTGCTCCAGGATTTCTTTCTTCTAAGTGCCATTCAAACAGCAGTATTAGGTTTCCTTCAAAGTTATCTGGTGGTTTGTCAGAGATAAGTGCAAAATCTAGCGGGCTCCTTAAAGCCTCTTGTTTAATTCCGCCTATGTATTATAGCGGCCCACCTGTGGTTTGTTATTATAAAAGTGTAGGTTATAGATTCTGCGCGGCTACAGAGCACACAACTTCACATCATAGTTAAGATAATGAATTCTGGAATGTTATACATTACTTGATCACGTCCCCTGGCCTATTCTAATAAACATACCACTGCAATGTATACAGAAAGCATGAGTCAAAATTGGAAATGTAAACTCTGGCCGTGTGCTAATGTTCCTTGAGATAATCTGCCTATATTGATTGGAACGCGTGTAGCAGTAAAACAAATAATCAGGAGCTTATTACTCATGGGTGTTAATAGGCAAATCTACGCCATTTCAAACAAACCACAGCACTTTCCACTAGTACAATGGAAGAGAATTATACAACTGTATTTGGAAGGCTCTGATCAGCTGAGATGATGGAATTTGGATCACTGCTAATATCTATCATAGGCTGTAGAAGGATGTGTTGTTAGTATATAATACGCCAAAAGTATTTCACTTGTCAGTCGGAGCCTCGGCGTTTCTGGCTGCCATACTTCCAGAGACCATATGAAGTGGGGTTCTCAGACCACCAACATGGACACCGAAATGTGCTCAGAAACACCGCACCATGGACAACTTCAATTACAGGACTGTCCACCTTGGGACATCCTTTGATATAGGTATGTTTAGGGCCACCTAATCAGCCGATGATCACAGGCCTGAGGAACGAAAATCCTGCCATTTAGCTACCATTTCTAGGCAAGTTGATGGCAGCTCAGTTGTAGGACGTTGTTTGACAACTTCCAAATGATGAATGCCTAAAATCACCAATCCCACAGGTTTAACTCCTACGTGTAAATTAACGTAATATAGTAGATATGGTTGGAAAAAGACACAAGATCATCAAGTCCAACCTATAATCTTACAGTGTTGATTCAGAGAGAGGAAAAGAATTGCATGAGGCGGATTTCAATTGTCCCAGGGAAAAATTACTTCCCGACTCTAAATATGGCAATCAGAATAAATCCCGGGATCAATGTCCTATCTCCAGAATCTATTAACTATAACATACAGCATTATATTTTTTCAAGAAAGGCATCTAAGCCCTTCTTTAACTTGGTCAATGAATCCATCATCACAACCTCTTGCGGTACTGAGTGCCATATCTCACCGCTCTTACAGTAAAGAATGCCCATCTGTCATAATGGTAAGACTTTCCTTAAGATGTAGAGGATGCCCATGTCCTGGTTATAGTCCTACGAGTAAAAGGATCAGGTAAGAGATCTGTGTACTGTCCTTTCAAAAGCTGATTAGCCCCAAATTTGATAGCCTGTCTTGGTAATGCAAATCCCCCATTCTCTTATCCAACTTGGTCATCTGTTCTGCACCCGCACTAGCTCAGCTATGTCCATCTTATACACTGGGGCCCCAAACTGTATGCAATATTCTATATGTGACTTTAAGTGTTATGCAGTGGTGCTGTAATATACTACACCAGGAAAGCTCCCTCTGTGTGTTCTTGTCATTTGAAGAATTTTTTGACAGTTTCAGAAATAATGTATTAAGCCCATTGAAATGATTGGCCAACCGCATGAGAGGCTGCAACAAGTTTTCCTAGCGCAACAACTTTCTTGTGACTCATCTGTAGCTAACAGAGAAAAAAACTGAAACTTCTCAGAAACCAAGCGCAGCGCTCCCTCAAGTTACAATGGCTTCTGAGTACAATATTTTCAACTTACAATGGTCTTTCATGGGACATTAAACTTTGAGTGCGGTTTCAACATACGATGTCCCAGACACTGATACAGACAATTATCATGAACATTTTACTTGTAAAACCTCTGTATTAGTGCAGTGCATGCGGTGATTGGCGGTCTAATAGCGCCTCTCTACAGTACAGTGAGATACTGCATGTCCTGTACTGCCCTTACATGTGCCAGGATGAGCGGTTCCTTTGGGCACCAGGTGAGGGCCCCGTTTTCTTTTTTACTGGTACATGGTGTATAAAGTACATGACCCCAACACAGAAAGTGATGTCCACCTCCGAGCAGCTCCTTCTGGCGGTTAGGTGTTACGATTTGCTTTAATTTTCTTAAATCTTTATTGGCCTTGAAACCAATTACCAGCTTTTCATAGAGTTGCGGTTTCAACATACAGTGGTCATCCTGGGTATTGTATGTTGCAGGACCACTGTCCTGGATAGAAAATGCCCATCAATGACTCCCCTATGCCTTACTGCGTGTATAAACAAGCTTTGGCCAATGGGACAATTGCTTTGGTGCTTGTAATACTTTCAGAACCAAATGTTTTTTAGTTAAAAAAAAAAAAAAAGGTGTATTGGGTTGGGTACCAATCTGTGGTATATGAATGAGTGAAAGGAGTACTCGACTTTATTGTAACGACAGAAGAATCTTGTCACCTGCAATGTCAACATCTGTGAGAAGGAAATAAGAGGGGTCAAACAGCTCCATAAATAAGGTCCTTTTTCCTGAGCTTTTTTTTTGCCAACATGAAATATTTCCCTATATGATGTGGAATCTACCTAATCTCCACTCTCACGTCTTGTCCCTTCAGCCACATAGATTGTAAGCTCTTGCGAGCAGGGCCCTCACACCTTGTGTCTTATCTGTTAGTAGATTTTTACTGTGTAATATTTGGGGGGGCTTTTTGTCTGTACTTATACCCTCTACATTGTGCAGTGCTGTGAAATATGTTGGCGCTATAAAAATATAAGAAGGGTATTTCTTCTGATGTGTGATAAAATGGCTGCATTTGGCAGATACAAATCTCATATTTTTCCCCCGGTTTCTTTGCTGTTGGCTGCTAGCTACATGGATTTACAATTTTACAGAATAAGAAGTTAGCTACTTCCTTCCTTACTCATGTCTCTAATAAACTACACACCCAATAGTCCTTGTGCAACCATAGAAAATGTATTGTTATAGGTGATTAATTAAGATGAATGCTCTGGTTTGTTTGACACATCCCTAATACCAGATCATGTTTCACACGCTACAGGCATAGGTTCACACTATGGGTGACCGGGTCATATAAATATAAGCCTCATGAGAGCTAATAAGGCTGTCAAGTAACTTTCGGTGACCTGTCCAAGACACAGAATTTAGGAATAGACCCTAGAACACAAACAGCAGGGCTTACACATGTATTACATTTAAGCAGCACAGGCATGTTTAGCTACAGGTATGCTTTATCTAAGTACTCAGCAACAGCAATCTCACCTGCTTGCCATGTTCCATTCCAACGCTGGATTCTGGGAGCCTCTGTCTGCTTCAACCAGCAGTCCCCCATGGCTGCTCTCCTTTTCTGGTTTGAGCTGCTCCCACTGAGCCGTACCAATGTTAATCGACTGCAGGTCAATTTGATATTGCCTGTCTTCCACTTCTGATCCAGGATCTCGAAGGACACCCAGATTTAAGGCACGCCTGTAATAGTAAGTTGGGTTAGTGAGACTCTGTTCAACATAAAAATAAAAATGCATAAATGAATGTTTATAGATAGATCTTTATTAACACTATAGCAATATACTGCATCATTGTACATAGAATATAGTCATCCACAAGCCTGCAGGGACTTCACTGTAAAGTCACTATAAGAGACAAACACATCCATGGACACAGTAAAACCAATTATTCTTACCTGTATGTATTTTACAATTCACTAATACAGTCAGTCCCCTGGTTACAAACGGGATAGGGACTGTAGGTTTGTTCTTAAGTTGAATTTGTATGTAAGTCGGAACAGGTATATTTATTAAATGTAACTACAGCACAAAATTTTTTTTTTAGTTTTGGATAGTGCAGGGAAGGGTTTTTACATTTGTTTTGCTGTCTGTGCCCTGTTAAGAAGCTTTCACCTCATTTTCACCTCATGTGCTGCTGTGGCATGCTGGAACTTGTCATTCCACAGCCACTCTCTGCTGTGGAACATGGAACTAAAAGTGCCAGCATTCCACATGAGTCTCCGTTTGTAACTAGCAGACATATGTAAATCGCAAAGGTGTAAGTCGAGGAATGCCTGTAGTTAAAAGAACACTAAACATAGAACATTTTCGAAAAGGAAAAACAAAAAAAATTTTTAAGCAATTTATTAATCTCCTTCATATATTTTGATAATATTTTAGGTCATATTGCAATAAATATGATTTACAGAATCATACACCTATATCTCTATCTATAAGTGTGTATGCTGCGAGCGCGCCCCCCCCTAATCAAAATGTGATTGACAGTGAAGATAACTAGTAGCCCCGTCCTGTCTGTAGGACACACAGATTGATAAGACCCACCCACTTTAACCAAGCCCCACCCCTTCACTATTCCGAAGTCGGAAATAGACTAGCAGGAAATAAACTCCCGCACCTATTAGTGTTTTCTGTTTCAGTAACAAAGAAAGTCTTACAGCCTTTACTTCCCGCTGTGCATTATGCCTCAACCTGGTGTGCAGACAACCACCAACTATTTGTTCCCTACAGTAACAATGTTCTTGTAACTGAGTGGGGCCCCTCAACCGCCAGGCCCCATAGTAGTCGTTATGGCTATAGCTACACCCATGCATCCAACAATCTGCTCTCTCTTCTTAGCACTATTGACTAGCTCTGAGGCATTTATATTCGACTTCCTTCCCTGACCACTTACTCTCAGACAAAGCAATTTTTTTTGTGACAAGTTCCCTGGTGTATTTATGGGTTTGTTTTAAAGTGAATTTCTCCCCAATTCAGGTGAGAACCTACGCTATATGCTACCTCTCTCGGTGAAACCGAGAGAGGTAGCTTATAGCGTAGGTTCCCACATGAATTGGGGTCACCTTGCCGCGGTAGGTGGGCATTTACAGTTTTGATCAAAAATGTACAAGAACCTCAAATTTTTCATATGTTCTATTTTAGCAGAAATGCTGTTCCAAAAATTCTTGTGTCCTCTTTGACCGTTTTTTAGTGTCTATAGAGTGCTACTGATGTTGTATTGTGTTTGCATAGCTTTTGACTGCCACAACAGTGTGCACCTATACGTTTAATCTTCAAAATGGATGTGCTGACCAGATTTTGTGTTTTAATGTGAATTTCTAATCTGGCTGTTTCACAGAGCCTATTCTTCACAGCCAGCTTCAGGCTCCCACTTCCTGTTCAGACTGTGAGTGGTTCTACAGCAGTGACTGACTATTCCTAATTCAGCCTACTAGAGAGACATGAGTGATGGAGGGGTTGGACACAAGGCTAAAGGGTTAAGGTGTGTCAATATCAAAGATAAACAAGCTCCTATGCTGCTAATAAGATAAAGCAGGAAGTGGCGTCACCAACCTGGTTACTTCAAGAGCTGTAAAATGTGGCCATTTAAGCTAGGAAAGCTTGAATACACAAACAGGAGATTAGAACTGAACTCACAGAACCAACTTTTTGTAAGTGAATTGGGAGCCACTAGATACACTAAACAATAGGATTTAAAACAATTCTCACAGAAATCACAGCAAAAAAGTTAATAGTTATAAAGCATAACTTTTAATAATATACATTAAAAGCTAAAAAAAAACACTCCCCATAGTAAACCCTGAGTACTCAGACCCTACCTAAAGTTGGGCGATCACCCCGACAAGGGTGGACTCACCCACGAACCTCCTACCCAACCCTAGAATTCCCTAAAACCATGATAACTTGCAGCAAACCACTGTCCCAGAAAAATAACCGAGAATCTGCCACCAAGAAACAACTGTAAATAAAGTTATGACTCTAGATGAACTATCCAAATTCGTACATAAACACCAATAATGGACATGTACTCCTTATGGTTGGTGGGTTGGGCCGCCCTTGTCGGGGCGATAGTCCAACTTTAGGTAGTGTCTGAGTACCCAGGGATTACTAGGGGAGGTGTTTTTTCTAGTTTTTAATGGATGTTATTAAAAGTTACATTTTATAACAGGAGATTAGAACTGCTCTGACATTAAACAAAATCAGAACAGCAATGTATTTGGTAATAATCTTTATTTACTTTTGCCATCAATCAAAAAAATGAGTTGCCTTCATAAGATAATCTTAAAAAATACCAGTGGGTTTAAGAAACGCTCCCTTCACATTTTCTTAAGATGACTTATGCCTAGCATTGTGGGGTTTAAAAATCTGGTCACCCCCTAAGGCAGATACAGTACAGTTTACAGAATCAGCTGAACAGAGAGCTTAATGGAAGTTAACATTATTTTTCTTTGATATTCCAAGAATTCTTTTGGCTTACAGATTTTTTTCAGCTTTGAGAATTAACTAAGTACTTATGGATTAAAGGCTGTAATTAATAGCCTCTATCCCAATGTTGTTGCCCATGTTCAGAACTCAAACCTCCGTTTTATGGCTTTTCTGACGGAGTTAGGAATGATGTCATTTATTTCTCTAACCAAGCTGGTTTTATGAATTTGTGTACATTAATTTATGCTGCAAATCACTGAGTGACATCAGATCATACGTTAAAACACCTATTTGCTTTGGCTGATCCAAATATAAAGTTGAGGTTTAAATCTGGAAATGTTAGCTATAACACAAAAGCACTCACTGACATATTATGCCAAAACAAGCGAATTCTTCTACAACGTTACACTAAGAAAATCTTACGAATGAGTATTTCACAGTTTAAGTGGTAAAAATGGACAACTTTACTACAATACTGCTGAACGTTAAATGGCAGGAGGGAATAATTCAGAACTACTGTGACTGCATCCAGAAAACAGAAGACTCATGACTCGACAGCTTCCAATTTACACTGTTGTTAATAGGGTTCAGTAAAACAATATGGATTATCAATCCTCATCAATGAGTGATTGGTGGCGGTGTGACCTTTGATGCCACCATAGCACCACAGATAAAGGTCTGATTGGTGGGACCCCAAGAGAACAGAAGAACAGGATTAACAGGGTTGCACACTGTCGCTTCATTCGCTATGGGACTGTTGAAGACAGCTGATTGGTGTATTGTATACATTCAAAAAACACTGCAATTTTTTGGGCCATATTCACAGCTCAATGGCTGGACTAGACTGAACCCAGTAGCAGGCTGCTCTGGCCTATATGCTACCTGGGAAAAATTAACAGGTTTTTTTGTATATGCTTTTTTTTTTGTATTGTATACACTCCCATATGTGTATGTGAATGGAGCAGAAGTGCAGGCACGACTGTCATATTAGTCACACAGTACTAGGCACAACTATCTGTATGGACAACTTTACACAAACAGAAATAGGAGCACAAACGTCACAAAATACTAAAGGCATCATTATAATAAATATGCAAAACTTTATTAATATCCATCAAAACAAACACATAAATAGATGTTGAGTAAGAGTAGCAAATAGTAAACCAGGCAAATACCAGACACCAGTCATGATAAACTGTATAAGCAACATCAAGAAAGGCATATGAGCCAGTATGAGGTGCAAAACTACTCATACAATCCTGTGGGGAATGTGCAAATATGCACCCAGGCATAGCATAAATAAACTCTCATACCCTGTTTCCCCAAAAATATGTGTCTTATATTAATTTTTGCTCCTAAAGACGGGCTAAGACTTATTTTTAGGGGATGTCTTATTCCTCCATGAACAAGAATTCACATTTATTGTTGAACAAAACATCAACATGTATTAATATACTGTAGTGATTTCATCACAAACATCAGCATAAGCAGCCAAACTCTGAATTGCATAAAAAAAAATGCACTCTTTCTTATTTTCAGGGGATGCCTTATTTTAGGGGAAACATGGTATCAAGTAATATCTGGTGCCTTGAGCCTTGAAGCACCTTTTGCTGAGATCGCTTCTTCAGGAGACCCTATCAGACAATATATATTGTCTGCATAGATTAGTGTGGGGAGATAGCATTCGACCGGTGGCAGAATGCACACCTGCTGCCGGTCTAACGCTATTTGCCCACACTACTCTCGAAAACAGTGGATACTGTGCACTATTTGAGGAGTTACAATAACAACTTGCAGCCATACTACCACAAACAAGTACACGTTTATGGTTTTGTTGCACTAAAAATACGGATCGTCGAATAAATATTATAATTTTGGACATTAATCAAGTCTGCTATGTTGATTATTTAAATTTTAAGATAGGTCATGAATATAAAAGTCCCAGAAAACCTATTCTTCATTATCAGACCAGTGCATTTAATAAGATATCTGTAGCCACTTAAAATACTACCCGTCTAAAAACAATAGCCACTGTCTATCGCTGTAAAAAATATAATTCTCATTGGCCAATTTTCACATTTTCAGTGGAAGTCCTCATTAAAGATGTTCACTCTCTGAACAGACACATAGGGCCACATGTATGAACCTGCTTAAGTCTAAAACTCACTTTTTTGCCCATAGGGTACCTCAAGACAATAAAGTCTTATCCAAATTAGCAAAAGTCTCCAGTTCCATATATAAAAAAAATCAAATTTATTAGAAAAAGCATTAAAAACACTTGTAAAAATAGAACACTATCCAGTCATGACTGATACGTTTCGAGCATACAATGCTCTTAATCATAGTATGACTACTAACATGGCAAATGTCAATATATATCTTTAATTAAACCAATCAAAATACTCACATAGAGTTCACATGATAAATACCGGAAAACCACCGGAGAAACAGCACAAACAATATGTTCCGAAATAAAATACATATGATAAGATATATATCTGAAGATCTTAATAACAACACAGCAAATCATTTTTAAAGTTAAGACCAGATGGTATACAGGTATTAAGTTTATAAATCCATTGTGCCTCTCGTCTAAACAGGCATTGCATTACATCACCTCCCCTAAGGTCTGTTTAAACCCATTCTATTCCAAAAAACAGGAAGGAACTAACATCTCCATTATGCACACTAGAAAAATGTTTGGAAGCACCTTTTTTATTACAATGTATCACTGTAATTACCAGCTACAAACCTAGAGTGTAGGCTGTTTAGAGGACATTAAAGGGGTTTTGGCGAAGTAAAATTGACGTGGGAAGTTTATAAATTAAATAATAAACATTTTCACCATTCATCATTATTAAAAATTCTGCACCGTTTTTGTTTTAGCTGCTCCTTTAGTGATCCATTATTTACAACTCATCTCCAGGGGAGATGCTTCTCAGAGCTTCTCAGTCCTGGTCGCACATGCTCAGACATCACCTCTCCTCTCAGGCAGCTACTGAGTGCTCAATCCCCAGGTACTGTCACTCTACTCCCATCCTCTGTACTGTTTAGTAATTAGTCAAACAGTGCAAATAAATAAAAAAAAAGAAACCTCAATCAGGTATGTGCACTGATAAAGAGAAATAAAATCCACAGGTTTGGTTCCTGCAGGGATTTGAACCGAGGACCCTTGTGCCTGGAGGCAAAAATGTTACCTCTGAGCTACAATGTAGCTACTTACAGTTCTACACATAAACAGACCTTACTTTGACTACAGAGAGGAAAGGCCTGGTGATGTCATCCTGCTGGGTTACATGATATGCAATTCAAACAAATCACATACGCCCCCCTTCTGAGCACACAGAGCTGAAGAGCTGGATACAGGAGGTATGAAATTAGATCGTGGCAAAACCCCTTTAAGGGCTTGTCCCCATGGTAGGGTTTTCAGTCGGTTTTACAGATGGTTTTTGGATTTGAAAACTATCTGCAAAGCGACTGTCAACCTTTTACATTGATTCAAATAGAAAATCTGCACAGTAGCCCCCACTGTATGGATTTTCCGCTGGACGGTTTATTACACTGCATAATGAAAAACTTCGAACATGTTCATTCTTCCGCCCGGTTTTTGGGCAGAATATGAACATGGGGGTGCAAAGGGGGAGGGCTTGAATTCGCAAACCGCAGACAAAAGATGTCTCCTTAAATACCAAAAAAAGACAAAACACCGGTTGGAAAATCCGACCGGTAACTTGTCTTTGCTGTGTGAATGCACCCTAACAGGGGAAAAACTATGCCAGGGCATTGCCCTAATATATACATTGGCAGCAACTATTACTAGTGCATCTCAAAAAATTCGAATATCACTGAAGAAAGATGATCTCAATAAGTCAAACAGAGAAACCCATATATTGTATGGACTCATTACAGTAAGAATTACAAGGTTTAATATAATACATGTGTGAGTCCTGTAACAAATAAAAAGATAGTCCTGGAGAACCCCTTTAAAGGGGTTGTCTCACTACATTGATTCATCTTACTCAGTCCTGTTTTATTGGTTTCACATTGAATTCAGGGGCGTGTTTACTGGCTTCCACTAGGCTGCAGTAGAAGCCAGGTCTGTAGCTATAGCAACCAGTGCTGGCAGCCTATCAGGAGATATTGAACAGGTCTGTAGCTACAGCGACCTGAGGAGCTGATGCAGCCCATACTAGAGGGGATATCTAGGAATAGGTAGGACATTGTTAATGGACACATATTGCAAAGTGACTTGTTTTTGCAAGATCTTTAACATAAAAAGCAATCATTGTATTGAGACAACCCCTTTAATTTTTAATGATATTCTAATTTTTTGAGATGCACTAGTAAGTACTGACATTTATTTTCCACAACAGTGGCCCTTACATATGAAAAATATAGATATACAACCTTTAAGAAACCAAGGCAATGACTATGTTGCCAACAACTCAATAATCAAATCCTTTTATCATCTATCTGGTGACTTGCTTGCTTGGCTTGTTTGTGTATTTAAATTAGAAAGTGCATTTATGAACATTTGCAGCAATCAAACCTACAGAGCAGAACCCGGACAGAAGGTTCATGAACTGGACGCTGATTATTCCTGGATAACCATCTGTGTATGCACAGTGCACTGATGTGGTCTAGACCACTGGAATCTTTTTTTTTTTTTTGGCTTAAGTTTTTGACTTTTACAAAATGTATTGCTTAAAAAACTCTCCTTTGAGACTGACAGAACCAAAGTGAAAATAGCGAAAACCTCCTTTTTTTAACCAAAGGGAAACATAAATCATGGAAATCTCCAGGACAATTGCAGTGAAACAATCAGCCCTAGTAAACCTGTCTCAAGTACCTTATGAGAAGAAGGACCACCCTGCGTTGTAGGGGAAACTTTAACAAACTAGCTTGATAACAAAAAACAATAATTCACGGGTCGCGATGAAACTGGACGTAAAAAATTTTTGTTCATTTCAAAATAACCTTATCGGACAAGTAATGTCAGTGTTAAAGAGGTCCAACTCTCCCAGCATTATTATTTATAAAGTTCACTGTTATACCTAACCCAGCACCCAGTTTTTACCTGGCTTATTTTCAAAACATTGCTGCTATCATTGTTTAAAGGGGTTTTCCCACTATATTAATTGAAGGCATATCACTAGCATATGCCACTGCTTATTTTTTATAAGGGTCAATGCCGGGGACCTCAATATCCCTATAAGAAAAACTGCATCCGGTGAATGCCTAGGGCTTTTTCCTTACTTTCCCTGCAAAGTTACTTCCCAGTTTTGCAAAAACACACCAAAATAATTATTGCCAGAAAAAAGAAAAGGGTCGTACTTAACACCCACTTTGGGTAACTATTAGGGTTGGACCTTAAACCGATCATAATGTTACGGGGGTTTCCTAATGTTAAATGCGGGGAAAATCTTTTAAAAAAGGGTTTTTCCAAAAATAGGTTTATCACCTTTCCATAAGCATGACTTGCTGGACTCCGACAGCTGGGACTTCCACAGATCATGAGGGCTCTGAATCTTTCTGTTTGAATGGATCGCGGGTCGTGCATGCGTAGTCCCACCCTATTGACTGCCTAAGGGGCTGCATTTCGGCACGTATTTGCGCTTCAAAACGCCCGAAATGCACCCCGCAATTACGGTAATTCATACTCTCTAGAAGGTATTGTACCCCCGGGGGGGAATGATGACTGATACTCTTTCGGGCCTTAGTCCCCGTGGATAATGAAGTGTATGGGGTCAGCACATCCGCGCTTTAGAAGTACACGCGTACTTCTAAAACACCCGGCGTATTGCGCCGCATACAGTGCGCGCCGCAATACGCTGTGTGAACATACCTTAAGGCTACGTCTAAACTGCATAGTAATATGCTTGTATTTTCGGCGCTTTTAGGATATGGCTATACTGCATCAGACAAAAATGTCCAACAGCAGCTGTTTTTTTTTCCCCGATGCAGGACTGCGGTTTTCGTCAAGTTTTCTGCAAAAAACGCGGTCGCTTCTCGCTTTTTTTTTTTTTTTACGTCGCTCATACAATTGTATGGGAAACGCCCAAAAAACAAAAGCCCGGGGTATTATACAACATGTTGTTAATCGCAGGCGGCAAAGATGATCATAGAAAAGGGGAGCGTGGAAAAAATACACTCCTTTTCTTTTGCAGTCATGGGCGCAGGAACAATTGTATTTTCGGCGCTTTTAAAATCCAAAAGCCGAAAATATATCGTAAAGCCAACATGTAGACATAGCCTTGAATTTAAAAAAGCTGAAAAAATGATCGTTCAGGCGGGCCCCATAGACTCAAAAGAAAAACGACCTGTAGTCTCCACAGCTCGTTTTTTCTCCCGCTCTCTTTTTGCGCCATGTATTTTCAACACTTGTATAATACGCCGGTGCTTTAAGTTTTCTCGCAATCTTCTCATACAATTTAATTGAATGGGCGACATAAAAAAACAAGAACGGACCGCGGTTTTTGTGCAAAACGTGACAAAAACCGTGGTCCTGCATTGGAAATAAAACGTAGATTTTGGGCGTTTTTTGTCTGATGCAGTGTGTAGACCTAGTCTAAGGGCATGTCCCCACTGCACGGGTTTTCGGACGGTTTTTTTTCCGATGGTTTGGGTTTTTGAAACCGTCTAAAAAACCCGGGCCAAAAAAAACCCCAAAAGGGGGGCTCTAGGGAAAAACCCCTGCAGCAGCCCCCATTGACGGGTTTTCCCCCCCGGGGGGTGCTCGAAAAACTTTTCTACATGCACATTCTTCCGTCCAGTTTTTCGGAGGGAAATTTATTGCTGTAAATGTGAAGGGGGAGGGCTTTTCTCTACTCATCGCGGAGAAAAGCCGCCCCCCCCTCCTCCACGGTCGTGTGCATGCTCAAAAACCGAAAAATTCGGTGGGATTAAAACGCCCGGGTTTATTTGTCCATTGCCGGGGACGCACCCTAAAGACTAATCCCCACTCATCGCTGTCCTGGGTTTAAATGTGTACTCTCATAAGAGCGGTTTGCAATAGTTTTTGTTTTCTGGTACATTTAGAAGTAACTTTATAGTTATATTTCAGCCTCATTAGGCTACATCTACAAAGCAATGTTAAACTACTGTCCAAAATCTGATGGCATTTTAACATTGCTGTACCGTGGCTTTTGACAGGGGTTCCCCAAAAATGTGTTCATTTTTGCGGATTTCCCCCGGGCCAGAAAATGGCTAAACGGAACCCAAAAGTTCTATCATCCACGGGACGCCGTCAGTTTTGGACTACACAAGTTTTTTCTTTTAAAAGTCTACAAAACCTGGGTACGTTGGGTTTTGGGGCAGATTCTAAATACTGAATCTGCTGAAAACCTGATGAGAATCCAGTGCTTTGTAGACACAGCCTTACAGAGAAACATTTTAAATGTACAACAAACAGAATGTATAATCAGTCATACAAATTGGTTCTGCTCCGATAAACCCACGATCAAAAGCAAACAACATAGTAATATTTTGGATTTCTGTACAAGTGGAAAAATTTAAGCACAGAAAAAAAAAAGATCTTTTTGGCTTTTGTCCTCCGCTTCTCAAAGGTTGTGTTTTTCTCGGTTTTTTGAAGCTTTTTTAAAAAATGTGTTTTTCCCCAAGAAATGATGAACTTGCTTCTTTCCCCCTCCTTTTCTTCCCCCGGGTTTTCCTGTGAAAGCAATATTAGGCTCAGCTTTCTCCTTTCCCGGGGGGAAAGACAGAAACACTAAATCCTTGGATGTCTTAAAAACAGAGGCAGGAAACCAAGATGAAACTTAAAACTAGCCATTTGCCTTGGCAACGCAAAAGTCAGGTCTTAAACGTGTCATCCAAACCCTGTGCAATATTATGACACCATATAATTACAAGCATGTAAAAATGTTTATTTTCCTCTATACAATCATATGTACTGAACAGAAAATAATGAAGAAGAATTTAAAGGTCGAGGAATGGGGAGTTTTTTTTTTTTTTTTTTTAAAAATTAGAATCATCATTGTCAAATTACCTCTATTAATACAAACACATGTTTTGTTCCACTAAAATAGTTTTGTACAAACTAACGTCCAAGGGGTTTTCCATGTCATACAAAAAAATTTATATAATGCTCTAGGGGCCCTTTAAAAAAAATAAAAATTTTTTTTTTACTTACCTTCCTCTGGTCCCCTAGCTAGCTCTCCCCAGTCTTCTGTTGACGTGCCATCACTTCCTAATGTGCACGTTACTGTTGCAGGCACTGAGTGACTACAGCGGTCACTTGCCTCGATCTGCTTCACCACTCGCAACTGTTTACTCCTAAACAGCAATGTAAATTAGAGGCACGTGACCTCTGCAGCCAATCAGCGGCTACAGTGATGACGTGCCCGTTCAGAAGTGACGGCATGTCAACAGAAAGCCGGAGAGAACCAGCACTGGAACTGGGAACCAGAGGAAGGTGACTATAATTTTTTTTATCTGCTTTAAAGGGGTCCTTAGAACATTATAATATATTTTTAAACATGGACAACCCCTTTAATGTGGATTTTGCTAAACCCATATTTAATGAGCTTTGATAATGTATCGCTTTACATTAGAATACTGTAAGACGGTGGTCAATAGTCTACAAAGATAATCATCCTTTAGATATATTAAACATTTTTGGTATAAAATTACAATTTAATAGCAAAACTTCACGGGAGGCATAAAAGTGGCTTCATACGATAGCCAGCTCATTTCTAGTATGGGACATATCTAGACCACTTCATACTTCATCTCTCTAGGGATAAAAGTACAGAAAGGGAAGACTCTCCTTAGGGGGAAACCCTATATAGGGGTGGGAATTGAAATTGCCTTTTTGCACTCCACGAAGCATTTTTGCTCTCACACGGCATTATGGAAAGGGGAGAAGCTGAAGCGCCCTCGTTGGATGTAAACAAATCCCAATTTGCTTTTGACCCACTGGTTCCCCTTTGGAAAGGGAAAAGGGATTTTAGCCAAGCCACATCACCCCTCTGTATACACCATTTTGGGGGGTTTCCCCCCGTCAGACGACAGGCGATGCTGGGGGCTGATGGGTCAAAAGTAAATTGAGGATTTTTTTAAATCCCCCAGACGCTTTAGCGCTCAGCTCCTTTCCCAAATGCTTGTGATGGACTAGATGTAATCAAGCAAGTGATTGCTGTTCCACACAGTGCTGTGACTTCCTGCTTTGTTAGAGGTAGAGTGAGCTGCTTCATTCAGAAGCAGGAAAGAGAACGGTTTTGTTTACAACTTCAGATACTTTACATTGTGAAACACTGGTAAGATAAAAAGTCAGAATACTGGGTCTGGAAGCATTCCACATTAAATGAATGGGTAGAGGTTATTCTACTGAGAAACATTGTATGTTTTTACAATGATTTTTTTTTAAAGTAGATTCAAAAATACAGAACTAAAGGTTTCTCTAAAACCGTTTTACAAAATCATGCCTGTCCAAGTTTTCTTTGATAATTGCTGGGTAGTAATGAATACTTGATGTTGCCTGCAGCTGTACTTGGTATAAAAGTAATTCAATCAGCTCATTTCAGAACAATGATTTAGTACAACAAGCAAAGCATAGGTATCACAATTAAAAATTCAAAGCTTTTATGATTTCCTGATATGGTCCATAAAAATCAGGCAGAAGACATTCACATACAGAGGTCAACCATTTTCAAACCTGTGTGGATTACAGATGTATCAAGCCTTTACCCATAAATCTGAACACAATTAAAAGTACATCATATAGTCACATATATCATAATGCAAATAGGTACTAGGGCAAAAAAATAAAAATAAATGACGCAGGGAAAGTGCCTGAGGAGCTAAGTGTGGGACAACAAGATGCTCCTTCTTGGCCAGGGTATTTGGTTACAGGGCTAGAGAATTAAAATGAATTGCAGCCAGGATTAAAGGGGTAGTCTCGCTACAAGGATTACTTTTTATGTTAAAGATCTTGCAAAAACAAGTCACTTTGTAATACGTGTCCATTAACAGTGTCCTACCTTTTCCGAGATATCCCCTCTTGTGCCGGCTGCATAAGCTCCTCAGGTCACTATAGCTACAGACCTGTTTGATCTCTCCTGATAGGCTGGCAGCACTGGTTGCTATAGCTACAGACCTGGCTTCTACTTCAGCCTAGTAGAAGCCAGTAAACACACCCCTAAAATTAAAATGAAACCAAGAAAACAGGACAAATCAATGTAGTGAGATAACCCCTTAAAGGTAGGGAAAAGAAGAAATACACACCCGATTTGAGTCACTTTAATATGACCACTAGCAGCGCCGACAGCAGCTAGATGGATGGATTAAATATGAAGGCAAATATTTTCCTCATTTGGCTCAGTCTGTGTTTTTAAGGAAATATGCTGCAACATGAATCCATTTGAAGCCAATAACCATCACCTATATGTCTGTATAGATTGAGAAGATGTAGCTCAATGTTATCAGTGTTGTCTATCCGCAAATAAAGATTGCATGCCACCAATGACTTTTTGACATGGTTCAGTTAGGAAACATCATCATTATGGTTTATTTAGTATGTTTTTTTTCTACCCCTACATATTTTTCTCTTCACAAAAGCTATTTCTGTTCAAGATATTTGACAACTGTAATTCCATAGTCTATGATAAGTGATATGGTCCACCCAGCACCAATTTACACAATAACATGAACAATGAGTAATATGATTATATTCTGCAGAAATAGTTGTTCTTGCTCAATACCATGTTTGTTTTGATATGGCACCTATAGATTTCATCCAACTGTTGAGAGAATACAATATTAACCTTCACTTCTAATTGATCGTAAAATCTTAATTTCTCAGGATGCAATAGTATTAAAGTACTATTACTTAAGTGTTATAATACACCATTATTATTAGGTACCAGCCTACTGCTACCGTGTTTCCCCGAAAATAAGACCTAGTGCATTATTCAGAGTTTCGCTGCTTCTGCTGATGTTTGTGATGAAATCACTACAGTATATTAATACATATTGATGTTTTGTTCAACAACAAATGTGAATTCTTGTTCATGGAAAAATAAGACATCCCCTAAAAATAATTCCTAGCTCGTCTTTAGGAGCAAAAATTAATATAAGACATTGTCTTATTTTTGGGGAAACAGGGTAAGCACCTGGAAATGGTTTGGGCAGAGACAGAGGTGCGTAATGAAGATGCTACCTTTGTCTCCATGGTGGACAAGAATACAGTGGGAGCTTCTTATGCTTGTTGATCCTCTCTCTCTTCTCTCTGGTGGGCTGTTTGGGCCATCCTGAGTCCATGCGTTGTGTGTGCCCTCACATAATCACTGCTCCCACGCCGAAATGTCCATCCCGCTTCTTTTAGTCCAATGATGCATTGTAGAGGCATATTCAGCAGTCAATGATCTCCCAAAAGTAGCCTCTGAGAGCCTTTTTACAGGACAGCGGAAGAAATAATTTTAGGTCCTCTTGTGGCGAGACTCAGTGTCTATTGGGATCATACCTCTAACCATTAACATATCTGCCCGAGACATAACTGCATGCAAAGTCTGCAATCCAACATTTCATATCTGCATACCTATTTTTTTTTTTTTTTTACCGAATGTAGTTGCTTCCGATTCAACTGTACCTCACATTGGTCTATATGCTCAATTACAGTGTTGTTATAACTTTGAATTACACTCCTTCAGACACACTCTAAAACACATCCATACTGGGGGCGTAGCCGGAATTCGAGCGGGATGGACGTGTGAGTGTGGAGCTCCCGCATGAAGAGGCCGAAAATAAGAAAAAAAACCCCGTGTTTGCACCCATCCATTTTTTAAAAAAGATTGCATTTGCAGCAGAAAACCCCAGAGCTCCGTCGCGGACCCGACGCCCTGGCTCTTCCTCCACGGGGCCCGACCAGCCGCAGTTTCCGCGCCAGCCAGGCCCGGGCCATTACCACGTGGGTCCGGGGAAACAGAGAGAAGGCCCTCCCCTTCAACGGCGCCGCAGGGGCGGGATTGCCCCTCAGCGGCTGTCACCCCCCGCCCGGGGCACCGGCGCGAAAAGCAGCTGGGGATCGCCCGTCCGGGCCTGCGAGGAGAGGAACTTTTTCGCCACCCCAGAACCTGCCATTCCCCCCCCCCCCCGGGGTGGAAACTGTCCCCCGGGCTCTCCTTCCCCATACCAGGGGAAGAGTAATTGGGCGCCATGGTCCCCCGGGCCACATTTTCGCCCAACAAGGCTAAAGGGCGCCCAAACATTGCCCAAAACAGAGGATATCGCACGGGGGGCCCCCCGTGGTTCACAGCTGGGGACAAGGGCTCTGTGATTTAAAGCTCCCCCCATCCATCCTGAGCAAGACTCTCAAGTGGCCTCACTCATGGCAGGCTCCCTGCTCCCTTGCGGGACACTCAAGCCCTGAATCCCCCCGCACTCCACCGGGGCAGAGGGGAATAAAATGAGCTCCCTGACAGGGATGAATTGGGGCTCGTTTTGATGTTACAGTGGCCTTAAAGAGGAAAGGGGTTTCACCCCTTAACAAGATTTCAGATGAAAAGGGTCCCGGGGTAGACACGGGGATAAATCACGACATACCCCAAAAATTGACCCAAATTCCACCCACCCTATGGGCGAAAAAATATCCCTATGAAAAAAAGGCCCATCTAGAAGATCGGGATAACCGGGGTCGCCACAGCAACGTGGTATTGGGGCCGCCGGACCCCAGGGGGACGAAAATATACAATCGTTGGACCCTGTTTTCCCAAGTGTTGGGGACTCCCCCCCCCTTTACATTCAAGCGGAGGGGCCCACAGAGCATTGCGCCGAAGGGTTCACTCCAAACCCGAGGAGTCTTTTGTTGTCCATACTCCCAATTGAAGGAGGGGTCAGGGAGAAGGGCCGGGGGTTTCCGCCCAAAAAATTTCCCAGGGTTTTTCATCCAGCTCTTTCAAGACCTTCGGGGTCACCCTTCGAAGCGACGCACTAAAAACCCCTCCTTCGCCCCTTCGGGAAAACACCCCCATACCGTCAGGGGAAAACTTCCCGTTGGCCCTAATTTGCGCGCAGGGAGGGGGATCGCCCGCTGGATCCTCCCAGGCCCTTTTCCGGACCTGCCAAGTCCTTCAGTTTCCCGACCCCCAAATCGACGATTGGGACCCTTTTTTTATTCCTCCCCCCCCCTTCCGGAAAAGGCAGAAGGGTTTCTCGTTGCGGGGGTGGTAAGGGCGGGTCACTCCTGTCTCCCCCAAAGCCCACGCTCTCCTGTTCGTGAGGGATCCACCCGGGTTTGCGGGGCCCTCTAAGGGCCCCATTGGAAAATTTTCCCCTTTCTACACAATGCCAGGAAAAACGTAAACACCCCCTTCTTTTTTCTACTTTGGCTGTATCAGGGGTTATGTGCTTATACTGTTTGTTTTTTGCCGCCTTTTCGGGGTTTTTGTGTTGCAGTAAACCCCTTATTGTTACCGCTCTCCATTAGGGATATAAAATTTCGGTTTTATTGGAAAAGGAGGGGTGGTCCGACTGGGACTCCATTTGGGGGTTTCATTTGGGTTTCCCACTTTTTTAGTTTTTGCTTCCACCCCTCTTATCCCCCAGGACTAGAGACTTGGGGCCCCGGGGGTTTCCCTTGGGACCCCCCTCTTGTGCTAAACACAGTTTGGTTCCTTTGGGATATTTTTTCGTTGTCTTGATTTGTTAAGTGTCTGCGTCTAGTCCCTGTCATACCCCTTCCTTCTGTGCCTTTTCCCACAGTTGCCCAACCCTAGCTTAAGGTCCCGCACTCAGCCCCTTGCTCAGGTGCCCCCTTCTTCCTCCTGCCTAGTTAATTCCAGGGCTTCTCCATCGGGACCGTTCCCCAAGGTTTTGGGGGTCCTCCCCCTGAACGGGGGAAAGGCCTCAACTCTAACGCTAAACGAAACCGGGCCCTTAGAGAATGAAAGGGCTTTTGGGCTGACATTTTTTCCTGCAGGAGAGCCCCCTTAGGCCTAAAAGCTCTTTTCCCAACATCGATTCCCGGTCACTTTTTAATACTTTTGGGCCAAACCAGGAAAGGGGGGGGGTCTTTTAGGTCCGGCCCCTCGCAGGTCCGAAAGTCATCCTTGACCACGGGTCGCTTCATCATCCTACGGGCCTCTCTCCATAATAACCATTCTGCTTTGCAATGTTTACACCCCTAATTAGCTCAGTATCCTTCTTGAAAAGGGTTTTGCATAACTCTCTGGTCCCCTTCCCCGGGGCCCGGTGGGGGGGGGACCTCAACTTATGTTCTCAGAGGTGAGGGATCGCTGTGCGGTAGGGGGGAGGTCCGCGGGGGGCCCCTGCCAGAATTCGGCTCCCTTTGTAAGCCATCAGAGGGAGGGCCTGTTTTATCTGTGGGGGGTTACCCATCCAAGGGGAAGGGAGTACACCTTTTACCCCCTCCCCAAAAACACACACCAGGGGGACTATTTCTTCGGGGAAAATCCCCACCTGCGGAGGTGAGGTTTTGATTTTGACCGATTACCTGGTTTTGGATCACCCCCACATGCGACCTGATTTCCAGGCCCCCACGGCAAGGGCGTGTCATTAGAGACGAATGAAACCCATTAAAAATTTTCCCACCTACAAGAGAACTGGGGGAAAATCCCTGACTCCTACTTTGAACAAAAATCGGTTCGGGTCCTCGGTGGGTACCTGTGGGAGGGTCATAAGGGGAATTTTTGGGGGGGTGCCCCTGGGTCCAGGGTCAAAAAGGACATGAGTTACGGAAGTCCCCCCTGAGGGGCGTCTTGGACACTACAGAGAGAATGAACCAGACACCAACACTGTCTACCTCGGCACATAGTGGCTATCCGAAAAAAAAACTTTTAAATATCCGGGTTCTTCAACTGAAAACTACTATTATACCCAACAGAGGTATTTTTTAATATGGCAACAAAGGGGCACACAAAGTTAGTAGCAACTAAAAGAAGGGCTTGTCCTTATGGGCCCCAGGCCTCCAAATAGGGAAACCTCTCTTTACACCCCAAAAACGTTGCAAAATTTTTCTGAGTTTTTCTCCAAGCCTCTCCTGCCATCGGAGCTCCCGGGCAAAGGAGGGGAGAAGGGGGAAAACCAAAATTTTAGGGATTTTTACAGTATCCCCCCTCCCCAGGGGTCCCGTCAGAAGCACTGACTTCCCCTTTTGCCCCCACACAACGGGTAGCGTTTGGAGGGTTGAAGGAGCTCCCCCGATAGGGCCCCCGGGCCAAAATTTGGCCCCCTACAAACTTTAAGACCTTTGCGGAGATCCTACCCCGGGCAGTTGCTCCTTTTCCCCAAACCCCCCTTGATGGCTCCCCCTATCCCACTTCCAAGTCACATTTTACACCCCCAGTTATTCCAAGGCAGGGGAAGGACCCGCTGACATGGAATAAAGGTTAAAACCCTTCTGAATTCGGGCCCCCAAAGTTTTTTACCAAGCGGGCCAAAAAGGGTTGGAGTTGATTTCCCCCCCGCTGGTCAACAAGGACCCACGGGATTTGCTCCTTCGTCAAGGGGGGGACAACACCAGAAGAACAAACGATTTGATCGAGGTTCTTAGCTCAATGGAGCGGCCTTCTCCTCAGCCTGGACGGGGGAAAAGGCCTTTGACCCCCTGGGGTGGCCATTTCTCTTTGAACTTTTGACTAACTTTGGCTTCGAGGGTCCTTTTTTGCGGGGGATCAGAGGGCCTTTACACTTCCCCTTCTGCGGCATTTAAAATTTCCCCCTCACCCTGGACACTTTCCAGATTAAAATGGGACGAGACAAGGGGTTCCGCGTCCCCCCTCCCTTTTTCCCCCCTGCATAAGCCCCAAGCGGCAGCAAATTTGGGGCCCCGCCCGATTTTAAGGGTTTAAAGGGGGAAAGGTAAGGATTTTTAAAAACTCCTTATTTCCGATAACATCCTCTAAAAAAACCCGACAAACCTACAAACCCCCTTTCCCTCCCTACATTCCTCTTAGAGCGGTTTAGCGTTCACCGGGGTACAAAATCAACGCCCAAAAACGGAAACCTCCCCCTCAATTTTCCACCCGGAGGAATTAGATCGTTTAAGCGAATTTTCCCCACCAGGAGGCCCCAAACCCTTTTAAAAACTTGGCGTTTTATAACGGATAAATTCGACAAACCCCCACAGGCAACTTCCCCCCCCCGTTTAGGGGAATTGAAGTCTCCCTTTGTAAATGGCACTCCTGCCTATTCCTTTTTTTGTAGGATCAAGCGGTTAAATGACAATTCGCCCAACTCTTTACTTTTTGAGACACTCCCCAAAACCGGTCCCTTGCGGAGTTGAATCCCTTCAGGAGTCCCCCGAATTTATTTGGCCCCGGGGGGGCAGAGTAGCAAAGGATGTTTATGAAGTAAGCAGAGGGGGGTTTGGGGGTTACCAATTTCCCCCACACTTTCTGGGCAGCCCACCTTTGCCCTTTTCCGGGCTGTCGGCCCTGAGTATACTCCAAAAAAGGGTGGAGGGGGAGAGGGTTTGGTTCCCCAAAATTTCCCTCCTAATCGTTTCTTGGCCCTAGGGCCCCCCCCCCATAACCCCTCTGTTAGGCCCCAAAAGGTTCACTCTTATATCTGGCAGACTGCAGGAAACAGTTCATTTGGTTTCCCCGGGTTTTCCCTTTACATCGTTCTTGTCACACCTCCCAACCCCCCAGTTCTTTGGGGTTTTTCCCGACAGGCTGGGGGGGCCCTGTTTTGCTTTCGGACATTGTGGGTTTCGGACAGGAGGCTCCCCTTGAGGGACTCCCCGAGCAGCATGGCCTTCCAGCTACATTAGATTCCCAACCTCCAGTTTTTCACCTACTTTCCCTCCTATGGCACATAGTTCTCTCCCTTCCCACACCTTTGACGCTTTTGCAAGAGTGGGGTCTTACTAGGGGCCGATTTTTTTAACACCTGTTGAATGAGGCCCCGGATGAGGAGCCTAGAATCCACAAATTATGATAAAAATGGAAACCACCAAAGGGAAGGGGGGGCCCTTTCACTCTTTTCAGGTTTTGGGGGGGAGCGGGAAGTCTCGTTTGTGGGCCCCGAAGGGAACTTTACAAGATCCTCTTTATTGGTCCATACCCCCGACCTTCTCCACAAGTGTTCCCCCCAAAACCCCCTCGTCTGCTGGAATGTCAATGCCACGGGGAAAAACCCTTCCCCCCCATATTTTGGGGTGCTCGGCCTGGGGGGCCCTTCTGGAGGGAAGTAAAGGGGGGGCCCCTTGGGGGGGCAGGGCTTGATGTGGAGTTTCCCTCGACCCCTTGACGTACTTTTTGAGTGGTCCGGGTTTATAACCCCCCAAGGGTCAAAGCCAGGGTGATATTTCATGTTTCTCACAGCGCTAGGGCTTGATATCGGGGGGAAGGAAACAAACTAACCCCCCCGGGCTTTGAAATTTTTTTCCGAGAATTGGGGAAATCCCCGCATGGGTACCCACGGCTGTTCTACATAATCGGGGAGACCAATTTGAGAAGGTATGGGCCTTTTGGGGTGCGTGTTCCCCGTACCTGAATGAAAGGGTTGCTTTTTTTTTCCCTTTCTTCCCTTTCCCTCCCCCTTCTTTTTCTCCTTTTTTCCAATGCTTGATTGTTATTTCTTAAGAGATTGACTTAAGTAATTTTGTATTGTCATTAGGGTATACTTAGGAGGCCCTCGCACGCCCCGGCACCACACAGGTGGGGCCTCTTTCAGTTGTTACCCTTTTGAGGCAATTCAGAGCACGCCTCTCCCCAAATTTCCCGGATGCATGTTCCTTGCAGGCCAGTTGGGATGTTGGGGGAAAAATGTTCCCCGCAGTAGGAAAAGAAAATTTGCATCTCTACTGGGCTTATTGCCACGGTAGCGCCCCCCCAAGATATCTGATCTATGCACTTAAACCCTTCGCCTGCTGTTTGATGTAGGTTTTGTTGGGTTGTTGAACGGCGTGTACATTTAATTCTGTCCTTATGGATAATGATGTCGCTACTGTATACCTGTTTATTTTAAAAAACAAAAAATTTTAAAAAAGTTTTAAAAAAAACCCCAAAAACCCCTCCTACGCCCCAAAAGCCTTTTTAAAAGGGGTTTTCTTACCACAAAAATTAAAACTTTTTAAACACGTAGGGAAAAGGTAAATTAAGATATTAAAAAAAACATGCTGTTTTGAGTTGCTTTGATCAGGAGATAAAGAAGTTTTTACGTGTTAAAAGAAAACCTTTTCTCTAGTTCCTGACCACCTCTCCCAGGAATCCATTATCGATTGCTCCAACCATGGGGTCATTTTTCTCGAGTTTATCTCACAAGGGGCTTTTTTACCCAATAATGACAAGATTAACCCTTAGAGCAGGCATCCTCAAATGCGGCCCCCAGCTGTGGAAACTACAACATGCCTTTTTATAATCTATAACATGGGGAAAGATGAGATTTATTTTTCCCCCAAAGCTGGGGGGCCCAGTTTGAGGGGTCCTGCCTTAAAGCTCTGTAATCTTGTGGACTACATATTATAAACTTCCTGCACGCATATCAATTTAACAGGAATAGCTATAAAAGCAGAGCTGATATTGCCCAAACAGTACTTAAGGGCCCACCCACCCTGACCGGAAGGTGAGTCTGAAGGAATGGGTTCTGTTTAAACTTCATGTGAGAAAACCCCTTTAAAAATTCATCCCCGGAAGATTGGGGTTGCATAAGCCAGCTGACATTCTGCAACCGTGACCAGGATTGGAAATAACGCCTCAGGTGCTATAGTAACTAGAAACAATTTTATCTCCGATTCTCGTCTGTCACCCCACTGGCCCCCCCCCCAACACATTTTGCGAGACGGATGGTTTTAAAGGCAGCCTCAAGGGCTGCCCCTTTTTTGTATGTTTTATTAGGGCCCTTTAAGGGCATGCTAACAGGCACAATTCACTGCAATTTGTAAAACATAAGGATTTATTATATTAGCAAACAAAAGATTGCATTGTTACGTCTCCTATTAAAGTTTCATGTTGAAACACAAGCACCCCAAAATGAGGCCATTAAAATACAGCTCAACTCAAGCCCTCAGATGGCTATGGTGCAAGAAAAATTAAGAAGTTACGGCTCTAGTAACGCAGTGATACAAAAAAAAAACAAAAAACTGCTGTCATGTTCGGGCCCACAATAACTGCTCTGCCAAGGCATGCTCCCCCGAAGAAGCCACTGGTGCGAAACGTGCGTAGGGAGATATCTTGGCGTATACCATTTGGGGTAATAGTATTGTACTATGTGTACTTTTTGATTACTGATCCCATTTATCATGTGTAGATTATATTAGCTGATATTGTTTATAATGAATTATGGAATGGTTCAAGTACTCATAGAGATTTATTATTTATTGCACTTTCAATATTGGGCTTCCTACATTTATTTACATGTAATCAATTATAATATATATATATATATATATATATATATAATATTTATATATATATATATATATATATATATATATATATATATATATATATATATATATATATATATATTATATATATATATTCTATATTGCACTTTTGATGCACTTTGTATATTTGTTGATATGGATCATTATTATGATATATAGTTGAAATTGTGATCCCTTTGGTATTGTCTTTCCCCATTATCGTATTTTATTAAGTGTTGTGGTGTTTTATTATTATATCAATAAAATAGATCCTTTTATTTTATTTTTGTGTTTTTCTTCTGATTGTGATTGCTATCTGCTCTGCCAAGGGGTAGAGATTAGTTCCCCACTTTACATTTAGTGGTGGTAAAATGTCTCTGTGCACTCACTGTAATCTCTACTTACAGGTATTTGGAATCTAAGTGGTGGTTTTACAAACCACTTTTCCAATCTTCATCAATGATCATATTAGAAGGGTCCAGATTTAGGCTGGTGTTTTTGACAAAGCAGTTGGGTAACCAGCTGTACAATGCAGCCCTAATAGTGCGTGTACGACTCGGCAAACGCCTTCTGCATCTCCATAGAATCACTATATTGCTCACAGAAGAATCTCCTTACACCTTAGCATCTGTGTTTGGGCAACCACATTGAAAACACAATTTATGTACTGAGAAGCGATGAGGTCAAGCAGTTGCTCCAGGAATACTGCAAGCACTTCTCTTGTCCCAGCTGGAGTATTCGATTTTCTCTTACTTTTACTTTTTTTTCCTCCTCAAAAAGGTGTTTCTTGAAAACAGAAGCAAACTGAAGGCCAAGAAATACCTCCCCCCTGGCCAGAGTCATCTACACCTCCTTTTGTCTGTAATTCTCTGGACTAAAAGGCTTGCAGAACTAAGACAATGTTAGAGGCAACATGTGCGCACGCACGGAACATGCTGCATCCCAGTAATTGCCGCCAATTGTTCTAGATCTGTCTGCACACTATGGTGGAACATTATGCTTTGTTCTTGTGTTAACATAGCTTTGACAAGCTGCCAAGGTGACAGCGCCCTTCCAAGAATTAGTATTATTAATAATTAACAATATTAACATTCAATTCATATGGTATGCTTAAAAAGAATTTAGTATGTAAACCGTTCAAAACTTATAGGATGATGTGGACTTTAAGGATTGTCTAGGCTGCATATCCAAAAGACAACTATTAGGACTGCAAAAACACAATCTCATCAGCTACAACCTGAGAGTCTGTGTAACAAAGAATTTAAAGATAACCCCCTCAGGAAAAAAAACAAAAAAAAACACAACATATATTAATCCTGGAGCGTTCCTTAAAAAAGGGTTTGCCCAAGAATATGAAAAAAGTATCTGCTATCTTTTGTACAAACCGCACCATTCTTGTCCATTTCGGTTCCTGGTATAGCAGTGCATATTCATTTAGGTCTGGTTCACATCTGCGCCCGAGGTTCCGTTCGGTTAAATGACTAGAGTTGAGTGTTCGGTTTTCATCATAGTGGCCATCATTTTAACAGAAAAAATAGCACAGAATGCTGTGCTATTTTTCTGTGATTTTGACAGACTCCACACAGAGCCTCCAAAAGAGATGTAAACCAGGACTTACTTGAATAGGGATAGGCTGCAATACTAGGCACAGTAAATGTATAATTGTGGTGGTGTTTTAGCACCAGTAACATTGTTTTTCAAACCCTGGGCAACCTCTTAGGCTAGGTCTACACTGCATCGGACAAAAACTGGCCGAATGTCGACCAGTTTTCTTCCCGAAGCACGACTGCGGTTTTTGTCATGTTCTTGGATTTTTCTGTCGCTCATACAATTGAATTGTATGGGAAGACGACAAAAAACTAAAAGCACCGGTGTGTGCCTTTCCTAATCAAATCCAATCGGTTTAATTAAATACAGCTGGACTCCAATGAAGGAGTAGAACCATCTAAAGGAGCATCAGAAGGACATGAACAGCATGTGAATTAAATATGAGTGCCATAGCAAAGGGTCTGAATACTTATAAACATGTGATATTTCAGTTTTTCTTGTTTAATAAATTTGCAAAATTATCTACATTTCAGATTTTTTCTTTCAAGATGGGGAGGGGTGTAGAGTGTACATTAATGAGCACAACAATTAACTTTTTGGATCTTACCAAATGGCTGCAATGAAATAAAGATTGAAAAATGTAAAGGGGTACTTTCCGTTCCCACCATACATAACATGATTCTATGTAAATCAGCTGCCTCTAAAGCTAGCAGGATATGGTCATGTTTGAAAAGAGGCATGGACTTGCGGGAGGGGGATGCAATATTACTCTGCAAAGCTTGAGGGCCTTATTGGAAAAATTTGCAGTTTGGGCTCCATTCTTAGAAAGGTGTACTGGAGTTAGAGAAAGGACAAAGATAAGCAATTAAACTGATAAAGCACATGAAGGATCTAAGTTATGGGAAAGGTTAAAACAATTACATTTATTTAGTCTTGAGATGAGACTGCTAAAGGGGACACATGACTGCTATGTTTGTATGTATGTAAATTAATCCTACAAAAAAAAAAATTTGAAAAAGCTGTTTTATTTAAAACCTCCTCAACAGACAAGGCAGCGTCCCGCTGTCTTGAGAAAAAAAAATGTTTATCCCCAAAGGGACTTTAACCCTTTCCCTTTACCATAAAAACTATGAATCTGTGGAATAGCTACCTCAGGAACAGGTGAGGACTTCAAGAAAAAGCTTAGTCAATTACTTGAAACAAAAACAAATTAGTACTTCAAGGAAATGTTCACTACGCATTGATGGCTATGCTGGATGTGCCATCAATGTCCGATAGGTCCGGGGCCAGCTTGGGCCAGAAATTTTATCTTCAAAAGGGGGGAATAAAAATCAATTTTTTTTTAAAAAAATCAAAAAAAATCAAATTTTTTTTTTTTAAAATCGGTTTTTTTTTATTTAAATCGGTTTTTTTTCAATAAACTGATTTTTGAGGAAAAAATTTTACCATAAAAAAAGGTTTTCCTCATGAGATAAACCCTGGTTTTTAACCAGTGAATAAAGGCGAAAAGTGTAACTTTCCCCAAAAATGCCAGTCTTTCAGAGGTTTCTGTGGGTTTAGTGGGCAGTTTCTCCCCTATATTATCCAAGGCTCGTTTACTTGCAGTTCTCAAAACTGTTTTGACCCGCAGAGGTCCCGCCTCTTCTTCACGCAAAAATTTTTACAACAAAAAGAGTTGAGAAAAAACCTTTATGTAAGAGGTGAGACTATGGAATTCTCTGCCAGAGGGACTTGGTCAGGGAATTCTAACCGGAGTTAAAAAAGGGTTTTGGTGCATTTCTGGAGCGTAAAAATTTAAAATTTATAGTGACTGGGATTCGGGAAGGGGGTCATTGACCGGGGATTTTTTTGTTGCAATTGGAGTCAGGAAGGAATTTTTCCCAAAAATGGGGAAAATTGGTTTCCCTCTTGGGGTTTTTTGTTCCTCTGGATAAACACCTTAGAAAAAACGGCGAACTAGTTGGAGATTTGCTTTTTTTAGCCTTACAAACTATAAACTATGTTTTTTATCCTATTGTTTACAAACCTATGAATACAAAATCAACCCCTTCAGTGCCAAGCCCAAAAATTAGACAATATGTTTTGATTGTTTTGGAGTGGAATAGATCTGCACAACACAAAGAAAATGTAAATCTAAGTGTGAGGAGGAGGAAGGGTAGGAGACAAGAAAATAAAAGTGAAACTTTGAGCAAAATACGCACTAGCCACAGGAAAAGGTGGGATTGTTTGGGTTACGTCTGAGGTTTATTACTTTCTTCCTTATAATGGCAGCAGGCCTTTTAAAAGAGACACAGTTTTTGGGAATTTTTTTAATGAAGCTCCTTCGCCTACGGTAAGGGCAGGCATCGTGCAAAATGAAAAACGATGCAAAAAAGGATGAAAGGCCGGTGGCGCGAATAGGCAACATCATGAGAAGTGCGGTGATGAAGAGCCCAAAAAAAAACACTTTGAACAGGCGGTCTTCGGGTTTGGGGTAAACTTTTTTTTATTGAATCCTATTCAAAAGATGAACTTTCATGTGTAGAAAAATTCTATTTTTATTATTACGCTGTTACGTCATTTGGTACAGTTATGATGAAGAAAAAAAATATTCCTTTTGGGGCAGGGGAGTGATGTTTTGGGTACAAAAAGCAGAAATTGTATAAACAAAAAAATAAAACAGCTTGACTTTTTTTGTTTAGGGGAATTCATGGATTCTGGAAACTATCCACCTAAAGATCTCATCACTGTTCTACTTTCAGAGTTTCCATCCAGGTAGTGCTTCTTAGCAGGATCATCATCAAACCCAAGCCACATATAAACCATCACCCAAAAGAAGAAAAAACCTTTACCTCCTGCAACCCCCATAGTACTTCAATAGTGGGTAAAAAGCTAAAAACGACAGGGAACAAAAATTAAAATGTTAGTACGCAGTTTGGTCACTAAAATGCTGCAAAGTATCCAAGAGGGAAAAGAGATTTAGAAAGCAGGGGAGGGAAATACAAGCTGCAAATTTAACATATGGTTGCAGTGCTCATTTGCTGCAACCTCTTAGCCAAAGATTAAGTGTTCCAGAAAAAAAGGCAAATGTTGTTGAAATTGCTAAATATTTCCTTTTTAAATTTTTTTGCTGCAGAGTTTTAAAAAGGATGGGGGGAAAACCAAACAACGCTCCACAAGTGTTAGTTGGAACTTGTGGTGGTTGTTTTGAGCAGTATATCAAAAAACGGCTATTCTGATAAACTTTGTGAAAAAAATGAGAAAAATAGATGGCACTTTCACAAAAAAAATCTCAACTTGGGTTTAAGAGAAATGTTGAACATATATGGTTCCTAAAAACCCATCTCTCAAGCTTTAAACAAAATACAAGAAAAATATGTTTTTTTGCGGGGATGCTTTTGAAATTTGGAAGGAACTGAGTGAAAACTTAAAACAGAACACACTTGGACAGAATTAAATTACAAGCATAAACAAACAATGGGACAAGCCTGACCCAGTTTTTTTTTGGCAAATATTGTAAATATCCAATTCGGGGCAAAACCTAAGTGCTGAAAAAGAGGGGTTAGCTATACAGGGGTATCCAGCAATCATCCATTTTAATCCCAACTTAATAAACTTCAGAGAAAAGGGGAACCATTCAAGAAAATATGTTTTGAAAAAATTTTTAAGGAAGGTACACCAGTAAACTGGGGGAAGTCATTTAAGCGTTTTTGGGATTTAGAGACGTTCAAGTAATGATTTCATTTTTAAAACAGCAGTAGCTTCTTCTGCAGGGTTGAAGAATTTTCCCTTTCCTTTGGACTCATTCTTTTTAAATTGAGAAACGGTTGGGCCCCAATAAACAGGAAAGCTTGTTTTTCTTTTCCAGATTATGAATAGGAACAAAGAAGAAGTTATGATGTAAGATGAGAAAGTGACTACAGAGGACAGCAGGGAAGTGTATTTAAGTTTTCATGTGTCGGTGGGTGCCCGTCAAAGTTTTTAAAATTATATATATATTTTGTTTAGCCCAAAAATTGTAACAAAACTGGTGTTTTTTAAGCAAATAACTTATGCGTAAAGTTTTTTTATTGTTTTTAGTTGAAAAAATCTATTTAATTGTTATAAGGTCAGGGTTATTTTTCTCCTTCCTAAGTCAACAGAAAAGTGGTGTCCAAAATTTGAATGATTAACCATTAAATGGGGAGAAAAAAGTAATAAAAAAAAGTTTCAAAAATTTTTATCTACTTGCATGTTAAAATAGCAAGAACTGTTTTTGGTAGAAACTTTGATTTTAAAACATGATTTAAAAACAAAGCCTTTTGACTAGTGATTTAAAAACGTGATTTTAAAAAAGTTAGATTTAAATCAAATCCACCCTGCTTCTAAATGAGCCACGAAGCCTCAGCTAAACTTGGAACTCCCACTCATGTCTATGGGAGAGTCCCAACCACTTTTCCGTTCAGAATGTAGAGGTTTCAGGGCTCATTTAAGAGATAGGTGTTGGTCAAATAGGTGGGACCCAGACCTGTCAAACACTGATGACATCTCCTAGTGATATGCCATCAATGTCTGTAGTGAGACACTCCTTAATATAGAAGGTAAAAAAGTCCAAAATCTACCTGGATCCCCCAATTTATCCAATCTTTCCCGCCCCGGTTGAACTTGATGGACATATGTCTTTATTGAACCATAACAATATAACTGTTCTTTTTTGCAAAATAGGCTCATGTAGATAGGATAGCAAAAGTAGGTTCTGATCTTTGAAAGTCATTCACACAACCCTCAGGAACCTCAGACTTTTTTTTTTTATATTAGAAGATTTTTTAAATTAAAGAGAAAACCCCCGCCAATTGAAAAAAACATTTTTAAAAGGGCAACCAAAAAATTTTTTTACATTTTAAGCCCACAATCCATGGATCTTGTACTGTACATACTAAACTCCTTTGCAAAGGGGATGTTTCTGGTATGCTTGTCGAAAGAATTGATTGTGGACGAATTGTACACACATAAAATTTTTGGAAATACCCCTTACAAAGAAAACACATTGGGACCATTCCCATCCTGCACCTTAAAGAATATGGAGTGTGGTTCATCACTTTAAAGATACTTGCATTTGTGCTAAAATCAATAAAAAATTATTAAACATAAAAAGTACAGCTTTGTGCCACTATTTATGGTTCCATCTACCAACATGTTGACAGCATCATGCTATAAGTATATGCAGCTGCCACAGCAGTGGGGTAGACTTCTTATCACTTGTCTATGGGCCACGTTTCAGCAAGATAGAATGGAAAATAAAGGCAGCATGTTGGTTCAAAAGTCAGCACTATTGCATTGTGGCAGTGAAGTCCTGTGTTTACATACAGCCAAATGCAATATTTGATTAACTTTGTATGTTCTCCCAGTTTCGAATGAGTTTTTTCTAAGTTCCCTATTTCCCATGACTGAAAACTTAAAAGGGAAGTTCATTTAAAAAGATTTTTTACTTAACTCACATTTTTTATATTTTTGGTTATTTTTTTATTTTTTATTTCCCATTCCATTCAATATTTTTTAATAATTCTTAAGTCCTGCAGTTTTCACTTTGGCAATGGCCTAATAATATTGACACTTCCTGTTTTGTAAGAAAATTTCATAATCTGTTTTTAGCTATAATACAATGTTTTGGTCGAAAAGAAAAAAAAAGTAAGCCCGGAAAACCCTATTGGGTACAAGAACCAATGTGCATGATGACAATCTATGTACAAAATGTAAGTAACAGAAATAAATGATTACTAAACTGATCCATACTGTATTAGGGTGCTAGGATTCTCGATAGCGGACTGATTACAATTAAAGTCAACTTATTGATCCACCCGCATACAACCTCTGCAACTAGTGCAACGTTTCAAGGGCCTCCGCCCTCTTTCTCAAGCTGAGAAAAGGGCGGAGGCCCTTGAAAGTTGCCTTTGTTGCGCCACGGCCGGGGTTTTCTGAGCTGCTCCCTTTCTACCCGTGGGTCATTAAGATTTTAAGGTATTTGCTTTCTGTATTGCACATTGTTTTGAAGTATGTATACATGTCAAAATAAGCTATACCTAAAAGTGGTTTACGCTATATGTGAAGATTGATAATAAAATATTAAGAGAAAATTTACCTGATTCAGAGGTTGTTATGCAGGTGGATCAAAAAAGTTAGATTTGTAATGCACAATGGAGAAAGGAGGTTTCCCGTTTTTCTACCCGTTGGTGTGGATTTCCCTTAAGTTTTACAAGGCTTTTTTTGTACAAAGAAGCATGATTACAATTAAAGGTCATTCATACAACATTTTCCAACACATCTCTTTCATACTTTCACGGTTCCCCGATGGCTACCACAACATACCCACCGTGACCCCATAGAGATTTAGCGAGCAAAAGTAGTCCTATATCGACTACTTTTGTTCTATTTCCTGGCGGCAACTATTTTCCCCATGGTAGACTACGCTTTTGTATCTTGAAGGAAAAGTGTATACCACAAGGAAATACTACAAAGTCTATGTAGTACAATTTTTGCTCTTTAGATCCCTATGAGTCCGTGGCTACCTTCCTTCTGGTACCCCGATAAATACCACAGAAGTGGTATGAAACCCTTTGAATTTTTATTCAAATCGTTATACAAAACTTAGCAAAGAAAAAATATGGCCATTACTTAAATATGTGTGATTTCACCGTAACAGTAAATTGGTTTGGCATGTCAAAGGTTCAATTTTTTTTAATCCTTTTGTCTTTTTTTTTTTTTTTTTTTTTTTTTTTTTTATAAGAGAAGGCAAAACCACATGGTTAGTTTAAAAGAAATTTACACTGACTCAATTTTGACCAAACATCGATCTTGTTACTATGCAGCCCCCTTTTAAAAAGTTCTACAATTTGAATTATGCCCTTACAGTAGAAACAAAGTTGTGAACCCCTCTTCTGGCCTGCAGTGTTAACAGTGGGGCTCTAACTGGTTGCTCTGGGCCAACCACCATTATATGATTACACTATTTTTTAGAAATGAGACCCTGCGTGTATAAGATTAGTATGATCTACAATACAACCCCGGCTACAGCTTTTCTGTTAGAGAAAACTGGCATAGTTAAATGCACACACTAATACAGGCAGCTTCAGTAAGGACAAGGCTAATTGGCAAGTTCATGGGGCTTTCTCTGGGCTTTAGGCCAAGATCAGTGAACTAAGGATTTGGATGCATAAAAGAAATGAGTCAAGTATCACTAGGGAACCGGAGCGGTGGTAAAAATTCTAAAGGGGAAAAAAAAAAAAAGATTAGTATGAAACGGCTGGAAGGGCTGCCGAACAACTCACATCACTGCCATCAAGGAAACTGCGCAACTAACGTGTCAAGTGCATTTCCAGAGAGGTCAGTCCAAGTGAGAGTCTGCAGGTGAGAACGTTCTGGAGGAAACAAGATTATCTACTTAAATGAAAATCTGAATCATTACATCCCATTTAATGGTAATCTTAATAGTTCATCATTAAATCATTGAGTTCTTGGTGGCCAGAATAAGAGATTGAACACTGCAATGACAACTAGATAAGGAAAGAAAATTAAGTTATCCACTTGTTACCTGGAATACGTTTCTGTATTTCTGCTATTTTATATGCTCGCTCAAACGACGGGACCAATCTGTACAAATTTAGCATGCAGCCAAGTCTGGTGCTTTGCAAAAATTTAAACTGGGTTTCAGCTTAAACTGGGTTGTCAGGTCCCCAGAGGAAGCCTACGCGAAACGCGCGTCGGGACTGTGTTCACACACGGCAGCCATTACAGGTATATGAGATTGGGTTAGATTGTTCATGGTTTCTATGGGTTAATAGTTTAACATACGTGTTTAGGATGTGTATTTTGTGTCACTTGATTTAGATTACCTTATTACAATTACCCCATACTATTGAATGGGGTCTCAATATAATATTACGTTTTGTTTTATTTAAATGAAATCTGCACCGATCCATATCTGTTTTATTGGCTTCTGTGTAACCCTGTTCGGTTACTAATTGGTGTGTTTTTAAATATTTTCACTTTTTATAGAATATTTAATAAATGTAATTCCTTTTAGTCAGTAGTTATTTTGTGTAGTGATTTCTGACAGTTATACTGACCTCATTTTTGAGAAACTGTGGTATATTCAGCTCTCTATAACCTACCGTTCTTGACATATTCACAAAAAATTCAGACCAAACGCATAACAGCCAACAGCGAGCTGCTGACACCTCTCCGTCTCCGCAAGACAGACGAGCAGCAGAGGCTCCACCTAAGACTGAGACACCACTACCATCTCAGAAACACAGACGAGCAGCAAAGTAACCATTAGCAAATGAAGCTCCACGAAGAAGGGTATACCTTCAAAAACCTCATGGCTTCACACTTTTCACTTATTCACTTGTGGTATCCCGTGTTGTAAAGTTTAACAAAGGACTGAAACAACGAGCAAGTAAAACCAAGGTTAAAATACAACCTGTTACAAGCTCCTATATAGATCACATCATAAGGTAAGATGATCAATAAGGCAGTCTTGGTAACATTTGCTGATATAATGCAGAAAGTCGCCGAAATACCATAAATTAGGATAAGCTTTCAAATCCAATCATAAGGGCTTGCCTCCCATAAAAAGATCCCTGCCCTTCACTGAAATCCACTAGCAGTTAAAATAAAATAAACAGCAGCCACAACTGCAACATTACTTTGTCACTAACAAGATTAGGCTGGAGCTAACTCGCATCTAACTCTTTGAGCAGTTATGCACTGGGGTAACCCGCAATACACTTGATCTCCCACTCTGTACAACTGTGATTGGGGGTCAGTTAATAGTCCCCCCAAAATTCCAACTCACGGGGAACAGGAACTAAACTGTCTTTTTTCAGGGGAATGGTTAAAAGCTTGTTTTTGTCTAACAAGGCCTTTCTCTTAGCAGTGTTCCCCAACTCCAGTCCTCAAGACCCACCAACGGTCTTTTTTCAGGATCTCCCACAGAATGCACTGACAATAATGATACCCACCTGTGCAGAATGCCTGCAATAATTGACTTCCCACCTGTGCAATGCTAAGAAAGCCAGAAAACATGCCCTGTTGGTGTGCCTTGAGGACTAGGGTTGGGAACCTCTGTCTTATAGGATACAAGAACTTAATTATAAAGTTCTATCCCGTTGGTACAGGGTACCGAAATTGCTTCATGCAATCAACCCGGGAGTGCCGGACTCCTGTTGGAGGTGTGGAAGGGAGACGGGAACGATGCCCACATCTGGTTGGAGCTGTGAGGCCATTCGGGCCTTTCCCTGGGAAAGAGTGCTTGACCTGATTCAGACTATCACGGGTGTATCACTTGCAGAATTCCCCTACGGTTGTTTTGCTTTACATACCTACCTCTAAGCCTGAGACCCTTGAAAGGAAACTTGTTAATATTTTTTGCTCGCGGGCAGCTAAATCGCTGATTCCAGAAAGTGGCGCCCGACACAGGTTCCCACGATGGCTGACTGGTTTTAAGAGATTCATATCTCCGCGCATGGAGGAAATAAGGGGCGGGTGTGGCGCAGAGTTAGATCGGTATTGTAAAGAGCTGGGAGGATAGGGTGGTATTCACGGGGTTGATGCGTTTAAGAGGGCGGAAACGGGCCCGGTGCTCGGGCTCCACTTGGAACTAGCTCCGTGATTTGGCATACGCCTTTTAATCTAAACTGGGACCGGCTCTCTCTGGGATTGACTATACTACCTCACTATCGATTTTTGACGTATCCGGCAGCTTCACCGGCTGATGCATTTGTCACCTGGTAGTTTTTGTAATACCTGATTGTATTTAACACCTCTGTTGACTTACTTTCTTTTGTCTGTTTTAAACAGTTTTTTTGATAAAATAGATTTTACCGACAGTATTCAACATCAATACTTCTTTTGTCATGCTATGATTTGTTTCACAAGACTGCAAACTCATTAGCTATATTTTGATCGTAGCTAGCTTGTGATTCCCGATAGACATACCAATGTATCTTTAACCTTCAAGCTTACTTTGACATGTGAATGTCTCTTGGTTATTGGGTACTCCTTTTTTTTGTTTTCTTCAGTAGAATGTATACTCTCAATTGGCTTGATACTGTTGTTTCTTATGTGCATTGTTTTAATAAAGCTCTTTTGAAAAAAAAAATAAAATAAAATAAACAGCAGCCAGTTCGGTCTGATGTGAGATGAGCAGGAGAGACTCCCCAGCAGACCCAAGCCTGTCTCCAGGCTGATCAGGTAAGCGAATTGACAAGCTATTACCTGTGTTGATATGCATAATGCTGATTTCCATTACAATTCAAAATCCCAATATGGTCAATCTTGGTTGTTCCTAATTGGTCAATTGACTATACAATGTAAACATCCTTCAGCCTTCATTGTATCAGCGCATTATAATTCTGAACTATTTAGATTTTATCCTGCAAACACAAGTCAAACCATTTATTTGATAAGTATGTAGATATAATTTTTTAACATAGAAACAGCACCACTGTTGTTTACAGACCAAGTCTGGTATTGCAGACCATTGCCATTTAAGAAATATGATGCTAAACTAGCCCAAACTCAAGACAAAAAAAGAGCAATTTTTCCAGGACTGGCCATCCAAATAAGTTAAAAAATATTCAATAATCTTTTGGAGAAGATGGCCAGCTATCTCTTTAAGAGGCAGTGAAGTAAGTGCTGGTGGCATGTAGTAATTCAGTAGTCTCTGAAGTTAAAATGGCCTCAGGATTCAATATTCTCTCCATACAATGTTTTTTCCTGGGACATTGCATCTGTACATTGGAGTGATATGCAGTTGTGATAGAATTATAATTATTCATGAGCAATATACTTGTAGTTAGTGTAGTGCATGCAGTGATTGGGGGGTTAGTAGTGCCTCTCGTACAGTGCGTAACCCTGTCCTGATTTCTCTTACATGTATTAGTGAGGGCATGAAATGATTGGTGGTTTAAAGCACCCCCTTACGTACAGTGCGGTAATACAGTCCTGTCTGCCTTTAAATGTGCTGGGGTGAGTGGGCTTTTTTTTTTAAAAATTTTTAGGGGCAATTTATCAATATGTTAGCTAGCAATACGATCGCATTTTTCCCCTTTTAGGTTTTAAAAACCGAAAATACAATTGTTCGTGAGCCCCATGGATAATAGAAAAAACGACTTGTAGTCTCCACAGCTTGTTTTTTCTACGATTGCCTTTCGGCACTGGCGTATAATACAACGTGTATAATAGCGCTGGCACTTTTAGTTTTTTTGGGTTTCCCTACAACTCAATTGTTATGGGTGGGCAGCAAAAAAAACGAGAAGGCCCGGTTTTTGGCAAAAAAGGCAAAAAAAAAGCGGTGTGCATCAGAAAAAAAAAAAGTTCAACTTTCGGCCTTTTTTGTGCGATGCAGGGTAGACCTAGCCTTAGAAACATACTAGACAGTCTTACAATGCACCACATTTATCATCGTGTTGATAAATCTGGAGCATACTAGAATTGTCTAGTATAACTTTACACGTTCTATTAGTTGACTTACTTTAAGCAACTAACTGACTAAATTATGGCACATGTTGTCGCACGTGAAGCCACAAACCATGAATCCACACCCTTTTTATACAGAGACCTCACCACTTGACAGACAAGGTGCACAAGTATCTAACAGCTGTCTAAAACACATAATAAATATGGTATAAAGCATGTGTGCCATTATTTGTAGCGCAATTTGTTCCACAACTCTGGGCAGTGGCATTAATAAATGTGCCCCAATATCTAAATTATGAACATGACTCAAAGAAGTTCCTATCCCCAAAAATTTAAAGGGGTTTTGCCAAGACGGCTGTTCCCTACCTCACACGCTGCCGCTGGTCCCCTGGGTCTTGAGACTGGGGCGTTCTCTGCTTGGGTAGTTTAAAAAAACCCGCCCTTCAGACGGCACTTAGTGACGTCATCGCACTGCGAGTTGTGCGCACTCCTGCCGGCATCTGAGAGCTAGACAACTAAAAGCAGGGAGGCAGGGAGCGGGACAAAGACCCAGAATGTAGAGAAACGTAGAAGACAAGGAGTAAGGGAACAGAGCAAGGAACTAGAACATAGAAAAGCATATACATGGAGTAAGGGAGCTTGGCTAAGAATCTGGCGAACAGCCAGCACATTCCCCAAGCACAGTCTGTGAAGATTCTGTGCGAGCAGGCAGGAGGGGGGAAGTGAGGAGCCGACAGACTGTCCTGACCGGGAAGGGAGTGTGTCAGGACGTGCTCGTTCCCGAGGGGGCTTCAGAGGAAGAGTAATGAACTACGCAAGCGCAGCCAGACAAGCAGGAGGCTTATAACAGGTCGGCTCCAATGACAACCAGCTGTACACAATGATAAGGTAACGAAGGCTGCAGCTGTGGCACCTTACACTTTTTTTAATGACATGCAATTAGGAAAGTGCCAAATTTATGATTTCTAAGCATCCCACGTCGACTTTACATGGTGGCAAAACCCCTTTAACTAATTGCCAGCTTCCAGCAGCTCTCACTGACGTTATATGTAAGGCCTTGCTTTATCTGTATTAGTGTTCAGTTTATTTTGCTTAATCTTCATTTTTCATTAAGTTGGTGACATTTTGGGACTTCAGAACCAATTACCAGTTTTATCCAGATCTATAGCTTCAATATACAATGGTCATCCAGGAACCACTTATTATTGTATGTTAAGTGACCACTGTATATGCATCTTATCCTTCCTCTCCACAGTAAATGACTCCTCCAAAATCTCTCTAAAATAGCATTGCATTGAAAGTAAACCTAAGTTAAAAAAGAAAAAGTTAACCAAAAACTGTTCTAAAACTCAGTTTCCTAATACATATTTACAATTCAGTATCCGGGACCTTACTGTTATAGATTTAGGGCGACATGTCCGAAAAGCAGCCTATCCATGCCAGTTTTAGGCACATGAAATCAGTGTAAAGTTCGCCTGAAAGTCCGATACTTTCTAAAAGCTGGCGTCAGGTATACCTTGCATAGAAAACTTAATGCGCTGGAAAAGACGCATCACATCAAAAAAGGCGCATTACGCAACTCGCGGCGCATGACATATCATTGGTAGCATATGTAATGCGCCTATCGAGGCGCATTGCCCGACGAAGGCACATAACATAATGAGCCTCAATAGGCGCTCTGCGCAACGGGAGCGCACAGTGCACTATATTTAAGAGCATTACAAAGTGTTGTGCTCGGCATATAAAGCGCCAAGTTTTGGTGTACGACAGTTCATTTACAACACAAATATGGCGTCAAAAGTGGTTTGGGCGCAAAATAGACCAAAAAACTGGCATTGGCCTGTTGGGACATGTCGCCCTTAGTCTATGCATACAGAACAATACCATAACCTATACCTATAAGCAGAACTTTTGTCTTTTTGGGCATTACAGAAGCAACACCCATGGTGTTATTGCATCTGTTTTGTATGGGAGCCATGATGGACATGGCTGAGCTCCACCATCTCCTCAATATAATAGCATGCTACTGTATACTTGCTTTTAGAAACGCAACAGGAGAATGAGGTAACACAACCAGCATAGGTGTGAGGGAAATGTATGTAATTTTCCTAATGTACGAAAACCAGTATTCAAGGGATTATTCTCGCAGTGTGGTAAAATCACACGTTTTGTGCAGCAATTTGCAGCCTTAGGTTAGAGCTGAGTGTTATTAATACTGTTTAAAAAGAAAAGCATAAAAAAATGAATAAAAGCCCAAAGTCACACCTAGGTTCTAGTGCCATGTAAAACCCAGTAGTACTATAAACAATTTACTGAAGTTGGGAAAGGGGCCCTATGAAGACTTTGCTCCTGCTCCAGAAGCATCAATATACATATGGAAGTGAAATGAAGGTATTGCACTTTCAACCACTTGGCATGCAAATTTTCTTTTTTTTTCACCCAACAATTTGTGTTTTCACTAAATAAAACACAAAACAATTTATGGTGCTCATAAGTTAGTGACACCACAAGCATCATGAAAGTATCATTAGATGGAGTTTGTGGATCATATTAAAATTATATTATGACTGTAATAACAACAACGTGATGTTAAATATTGCTTGCTTTTATGGACTGGGATTTTGGCAAATGCTCCTATTCATTTTCTAAGGCCGAATATTGCCATATGTTTAAAATATGGAATTAAAATCTTGATAACATTTCATTGCTTTCTTCAAATTGATCACTGCAGCTCACGATTTACACAACTGCCAAAAGCGGCGCGTTCCAGATGGTGAGAGATGAGGAATCTGGCAGTGAGTGTTTCAACTGGGCAAAACCATCCTTTTTTTTGTAGATTAATTCCTTAAGGAATTTAATGTCTGAATCCTGTAGATAAACTAGCCTCAGGCTTTTCTACAGTATCTACAGAAAAAACAGTCACTTATACACTATGGACCCGTATATTTATTCAACACACACACACATTAAGAGGCAACTAAACAATGACATTGGTTATCCTGAGACTTATCTACCTATAGCTGTTGAGAGTCAAAACTGTCGCTAAAGACTTTACACATGTTGTAACCATTTTAAAGGGGTTGTATCATCTCAAAGTTTCATAGGATGCATGAATGAAATAATGCTGCTTTGCTCTGTCACTTCCTGGTCAAGTGTCTGTAATTAGCATATGAGCTCCGTGTATTCAGACTTCTCTGTTTTAGTCTAGATTAAATAAATTACCTTCTCTGAGGTCCTGAGAAGCTTCTGAGCTAATGTAAACAGTAGAGTAATTACTGTCTTCTGTCTGAAAGATCAGACAACACACAAGCTCTCACTGCTGGCCAGCAACCTATGTGACGACTTCACTCACTGCTTTCAGATAGAACAAACAGCAGGGGAGATGTAGTACACAGGTCGGTCACTTGGGAAACCTGAGAGCCCTCAGAAGGTGATAAAATCATTTGTAGCTCCTTAACAAAAAAAGATGAACAACGCAATATATTTGGAAAACACCTTCATTTAGTGTTCCCTACATTTTGAAAGCTATTCTTTGTAGTGAGACAACCTCTTTAATGCTTAAATGCATTAGGAATGCATTGATACATACTACAAATCCTGTGTAGTCTGAACCTGACGTAATATGTTACAACCTTCCATCCTGCCCCCTCTCCTAGCTAACTTATGCAAATGTATATAGATAGAAAAAATTATGGAGAAATAGATCATGGAAGTTCGGTCAAGACAGCTCTTGTTGATTACAATGGAAGCGCAATTAACACTTAAACAGGAAATCCCATTCAGTGCTCAAGCACACAGTAGTACTTCGGGTTCATACAAGCACATAAATGTACTGATCGGTAATACAGTAACTACAAAAGTCTGTTGGGTCATAGAGTACCCTGTAAGCCTCTAGTTTTATAAAGAAATGTACCTTTGTCAGATACATAAAGAATTCAAAAGAATCTGATAGCAAATTACAGTCTTTTTGAAGAAGGACTGCTTCTATGTCTCCACACTATGGAAATGCATGGATTTTGCGAACCACCTTCTAGCCTCAGGTTGAAGAGGTGCAGAAAGTATTTAAAGGGGTTTTCTCGCTACAAAGATGTTATCTGTAATGATGGGGACAGTAAAATGAACACTTGTGCAATTGTTTTGCATTACCTAAATCATTAAGTAAAGCAGGTTTGAGGTAATCTGTGTGTGTCTAGAGCCAAATCAGCAGCCTGAGGTCCGGTCACGCCCCCTTTGCTGTGATTGGCTGACTGATATTTAGGACACACCGCTGGGTTAGACACTCACCCTATGCTGTGTTTGACTGCCTGCACTCTGTGCTTACTCACCTCTGAGTTGTGGAAAATGAAATTGGCTGCCTCAGCTTTCTGTGATGGCTGTGTCTGTACAATAAAGGATACTGAGCTCCTCTCTATGCTCATCTCCCAGGGATAGCTCTATGTAAAGGATCTGGGCAATTATTGAATCTCTAGCTGTTAAATTCACTCTCTCCCATATAACACAGCCATATATATATTCTGCTCCCCCTCTTCCTCTTGCCTGATAACAGAGTGTATTTCTCACATTTATTTCATCATTCCAGGCTGTATAACTGTTTACAGCAATGCAGGTGTTCTGGTTACAAGGATTGGGACCTGGGAGGAAGGTGACAGCTCTACAGACATGAGAACTGACCATTGCAGGACCATTGAAGAGCTGTGACATCCTCTCCCTTCCACTGCTGATACATAATGATGATGACACCAGTCTTCATTAAGGGAAGACATGACTACTGGGAGAAGAGACCCGCCCCTGGATTTGAAGCTGTAAGAGACAGATCAACAGCTTAAGTCTGCAAAAGCTTATGATGAGAAAATCCTGTTAAATGGGGCAGAAGAAGGGTTCTCTGCTCATAAAAAAAAAAAAAAAAAAACTAGACCGGCTAGTTGCTTACCACCCTCACAACTGCTTTTAAATTCATTATGGTCCGTACATTTGTTTAATTGGGATAAGAATACGCATGATAAACTGTTGACTCTAAGCAGTGATATCATCGAAAATAAGTATGGTATCAATAGGGAAAATAAAGAAGCATTAACCCATTAAGAAGTTCATCAAAAAGAGTGAAACATGGTGCTTACTCATTTCAGACCTGACATGATCCTTGCTTACATCTTGTATCATGAATCCTCAAAAAAATCTTAAAATAGATTTAATGGTGCAAATATTTTTTTAATAATATAGGATAAAGACTTAAAACGCTTTCACACCGTACAATTTTGCGGCATTTGTAGTGCTAAAAAGTCATTAAAAAAAAGGAGGGGCAATGCTTACCAGCTTACACTTCAAGTGTAGTTGCCAAAGTCTTCCCCCCCCATCAGGCTCGCTTATTTGGCTGCAGCTATGCCGTGCCTGTACACCCACATCACTGCTGGCATGGCATGAGACCAATGAGAGCAGTGACTGGCTGTAGCAGTCATGTGGTTATATGGGCATGTCATTACTTCAGCCAAGTCAAGAGAACCCAGCAGCGTGGACCTGGATGGGGGATAAAATTGATGAGTGAAACTTCTTTTGTTTTTTATTACAATTCCTAGTAGTGGCCAATTTTTTTAATTACTTGGAAAACCCATTTAACTCCTTACCACCGCAGCCAGTTTTGACCTCCCTGACAGAGCCCCATTTTTGAAATCTGACTTGTCACTTTATGTGGGAATAACTTTTTGACACTTCTAACTATCCATGTGATTCAGACCTTGTTTTTTCGTGACACATTGAAATTTTGTCCTTACTCCTGTAGAAAAATATAAACATAGTGAAATTCTGAAAAATTTGCCATTTTCAAAAATTTCTGCGTGAAAGAGAGATAGTTATTCCACACAAAATAGTTTATAACTAACATCTACTATATGTCTAATGTAGGTTGGCATTTTTAAATGTCTTTTTATTTTTTGTACGACATTGGGGGCTTAGAAACTTAGTAGTAATTTTTCACATTTTCAAGGGAGCGCAATTTGGCTTTTGGAAGGCAAAATTTGGTGGGTGCCATGTCGAATTTACAAAGCCCACAAAGTACCAGAACAGGTGAAACCTCCCAGAAGTCACCCATTTTGGATTCAAACACACCTCATGTACCTCATTCTAGGTGTGTATTGAGCATTTTGGGCACACAGGTATTTCATAGTTTTTTTTTAGCACTTGACATGAAAATGGTGGAAAAAAATGCAGTTCCGCCATTGATTTTTGGGCTTTATTTTTACAGCGTTCGCTGTGTGGTATTAATGACAGGATAACCTTACTATGCAGGTCGGTACAGTTACAATGATATACATTTTATATAGTGTTTTATGAGATTTTGTGAGGTGTTTTGAACAAAATACAGCAATCCTGGTGGTGTTTTTTATTTTGACAGCGGTCACCGTGCGGTATAAATGATAACTTTACTCAGCAGGTCGATATAATTACAGTGATATCCTATTTGTATAATTTTTTTATGTTTTACTGCTTTTACACAATAAAAACACTTTTATTTGAAAGGGAAAACATGTTTTTACATCGCCATAGTTTGAGAGCCATAACTTTCTTATTTTTCTGTGTGCAGAGCTGTGTAATGGCTGTTTTTTTTTTTGCGGATTGAGGTGTTGTTTTTATTGGTATAATTTTTTTGTAGGGACAAGGCTTTCTGGTCACTTTTAAATCCGTTTTTTGAAAAGCAGGGTGAGGAAAATACTGCAATTCCAGTAGTGTTTTTTGTTTTTATTTTTAACAGTGCTCACCATGCAGTATATGTGGCAAGTTAGTTTTGCTCTGTCGGTCGATATGATTACAGCAATACCCAATTTAAATTGTTTTATGTTGAAGTGCTGGGAAAAAAACAAGCGTTTTTATTGTGCAAAACAATATTTATGCATCGCTATCTTCTGAGCCATAATTTTTAAATTTTTTTCATACACAGAGCTATCTAAAGACTTTTTTGTGGGATGAACGGACGTTTTTATTCGTACTACTGACATTTATATGAGTTTTTGATTGCTTTTTATTCCATCTTATGTGCTGCAGGATAAACGAAAATCGCAATTTTTATATTTTTAATGTTTGTTTTTTGGTTTTTTTCAGCGTACACCATCATCATTTTGGGGTGATTGGTGTCTGTAAAAGGGAAATGGGTGGTGTACTTGTTTTTTTTTTATTTTTTGTGTTTTACTTTTTTGGCACTTTTTTTTTTTTACTTTTCCCCATAGGGGACTTGTATAAGTGATACTGCTCTCCATGGCAACTGTCTTTCACTATGCCCGGCCTTTTCCACAGGGGATGGCCAGGCACAGTGATGTCATGGGCAGCCCGGGCTGTCTGGGAAGCCATCAGAGGGCTCCCGCCCGCTGTCTTTCTCTTAGCTGCCACGATTGATCATGGTAGCTAAGGGGTTATTCACCCACGGCTGAAGTAAGCACTCCCTGAAGTCTGGAGGTCTGAACAGGCCCTAAAGAGAGGAAACAGAGTAAGAACTCACCTGCATTTGAGGTCCCCTTGAAGACTGGAAGGTGGGCTTAAGCAGTTTTGATCAAAAATGTGAACTAAGAACCTCAAAAACAATGTTCATGTATCCTAAATAGCAGATATGCTTTGTTCAAAAATTCCTGTGTTCATTTTGATGGTTTCTTTAGTTCATAGTGTGCTGCTGATATTGGAATGTGTATGTATATTGTTGCCACACCAGTGTGTACCTATGCTCATTTTTTTCAAAAAAGTTTTTGGATGTGCAAAGCCAAATATTGTTTTCTAGCTGAAGTGAGCACTCAAGCGGGGCCCTGGAATGTCCAATTTCGAGAAGGGGTTAATTCCCAACATGTCTGTTTTAGTAAATACTAGTATTAGCTATGTAATGGCAATACTGGAGCAGGTTTCTATAGATTCCTATGTTGTGTAGTTCCCATGTTATTCGTCCTAGAAATTTACTACCAATCTGTCAACTGGGTATTAACAATTATGGGGGAATAGGAGTTTCCTGCACAGTCTGATGTTGCCCAATTAGTGCTGGGAGAGTGATTGTGTGCAGGGACATACACCTTGAAAACATGAATGGTAACACCCATCTGACAGATTCAGTAATACATTTTTAGGAGGAATAACAGAGGAAAAGCACAGAGTTGGAAGAGGAGATGCTACAGAATTGTTATTTCACAGGGAACATGCTTATTTACTAAAACAAACATATGAGAGGTAACAAGTCCTCTCTAAAAGGGTTTTATCACGAGCTAAAATCCCCTGCAGTGGTCGCTTGCAGCTAGCTAGGAGCCAACTGTGCATGTGAATGGGGAGGACAGCACTTGCGGTCATCCTCTCTATTCACTTCTATGGGAGTGAAAGGAGAAACAATCTTATACTATAAAAAAAAAACACTATTCTAAGAGTTTGATTTCCATCTACATTGACCGATACGTCATTACAAGGAGGACAGTGTACATCATGTTTCACCTAATAATGCACAAAGATGACCTGAACCCGCAGTTTTACCTGTCCAAACACATACATTAGACTCATCACATACACCCTCTGAATTATTCTATTATATGGTAGTTTAAGATGAAAAAAATGTAATAACATAGTTTGGATTCTTGATATCTATTTTTTATTGCTTAGGCATTCAGACACAATACTTACTTGGCAGCCAAGTGGTCTAGTTCTGGCTGTGGAGAATATTTATAAAAATGTTGGCTTATTCCCTGATAATAGCAAACCTTAGTATGTAAAGTGTGAATAAGTGGTCTATTGCTATTGAATTACATAAATCATATTTATTCCTTAGTTCTGCTGTTAATCCCCTGCAGTACTCTGGGCCAGAGGCAAGCAGAAGAAGGTCCTTGTGGCTCCTTTATTTTATGGTGCAAAAGGGCTCTACTGTCTACAACAGAGGTGGGCAATTAACTTTCCCATGGGGCTGCATGAGAAATTGGGATGGTTTTAGAGGGCCGGACTAATTAAAGAAAACAAAAAAAACCAAAAAAAAAAACCCAACAACATAGGGTGAATGGGGAAAAATCCGTATTTGGGGTTTATTTTTGTGGAAACTTACTCTGGACCCTCAGTAAGGCAGGTATATATAGCTCCCCTCAGTAAGGCAGTTATATAGATATGCCCCCTCAGTAAGGCAGTTATGTAGATATGCCCCCTCAGTAAGGCAGGTATATAGATATATGCCCCCTCAGTAAGGCAGGTATATAGATATATGTCCCCTCAGTAAGGCAGGTATATAGATATATGTCCCCTCAGTAAGGCAAGTATGTAGATATATGTTCCCTTAGGCAAGAATATAGATATGTCCCCTCAGTCAGGCTGGTATATAGATATGTCCCCTCAGAAGGCAGGTATATATAGATCTCCTCAGGAAGGTAACCTCCGCCGCACCGGGATGCTCCTCGGTTGCACAGTGTAATTAGGTTGGGGCGGCCGAGGGGGGCCCACCCCAAGCGCGATGATTTAAAACTTCCTTTGCACCTTTCCCCCAAATTCAAATACCGGCCCTAAAATAGTAGTGCTGAAAGCTCGCTGCCCCCTTTCTCGTGCTCCCCGGGCAGTGGGGGGGCCTTCGGGCTACTTTTGGGTTTATGGTCTGGGGCGTAAAAGCGGGGGTGGGGCCGGGGGCGTAATCCCCGGGGTGCAAAATTTTGCAGATGCCACGGGGCCCCCAGTTGTTTTGGGGCCCGGGCCCCCCGGGCAGCTGCTTTCACGGGGCCCCTCCCAGTAATGCCGCCTCGCCCGTGGCAGTGAACAAAAACATTCATTTTCCGGGGGTTTTGCGTACCCGGAGTGGCGCGGCCCCATGCTACCTTTTGAACGCCTGGTTCCTTGGCCCCGGGTTTTTTTAGAGGCAGTGCGGGCCCCGTCGGTGGGCGAGCTCTGCTCTGTCATTTTCCCCTGCCGGTTTCTCTGTGACCCAGGGTGGGCGGCGCGGGTGCGTTAAACATAAACCGCGCCGCCCCGCTGAGACAAAAGGCTCCCAGCGCATCGGGGGGAAGCTTTGGAGTGATTAAAGTAAACTTTTTTTAAATTTTTTCCTCCCCCTGGCCTTTCCCTGTATGCCCACCTTTGGCCCTGTTTTTTTAAAAAACCCAACCCCCCAAGGGCCTGCCTTTTGAAAACCCCCCAACCCCTTGCCTATGAAAACCCCCAAGCCTGCCCATTAAAAAGCCCCCCAAACCCTCCCTATATACCCCCCCCTTTAAAGCCTGCCTTTTTTAAGCCTTCTAAGCTGCATTTTATGGACCCCTCCAAAGCCGGGCCCTTATATACCCCCTTTTGCCCCCCCCAAAAAGGCTTGCCCAAACCTAAAAACCCCCCTTTGAACCCTTTGGGCCTATTACTTTTACGAAGGGGAAAAGGAAGGTGTAAAGGCTTTCCTGTCTGCCGTCCACCCCCTGTTTTCTGCCCCCTTTCCCATCCCAAACCTCGTCCAGTTTTTTTCTAAAGCTTCCTCTATCAATTTTCTGCTATCTGAAAACCTCTCTCTCTCCATGGGATCTTTCCATTTCCTTAAAAACCCCGGCCACCCAAAAAACCCTTTCCCTTTTAAAAAGCCCTCTTGGGAAACCCGTCCTTTTGGCTGTTTAACTACCGACCGTCTCTAACCTCCCCTTCATCTCTAAACTCCGGGGGAATGTTTGGGGTCCTAACTCTCCCCCAAACCCGCTTTCTCCCCTGTAACTCCCCTTCTTGACCCGCTGAAAATCGGGTTTCCGCCCCTTTCACCCCCAGGGAAAAAACGCCTTATTTTAAAGTCTCAAATGACCCCCAAAACAGAAAAATTTCTCAGGGTAACTATTTAATTGGGTTGCTTCTCTTGGATCTTCTTGCAGCAATTTGACACTGGGGGATCACCAAATTTCCTCAGCATGCTCAGCACCATTGGCCCCCCGGAAAACCCCGGGGTTTTTCCGTTTGGGTTCTCGTTACCCTTCTGACCGCCCTTCAGTGTTCTTTTTTCGGGTTTCACCTCCTCCCCCTCTTGCTTTTTGGATTTCCCTCTGGGTTAAATTTTCTAGGTCCTTTCCCTCTTTTCATTGTACAAAAGCCCCTTGGGCCAAAACCATCGGGTAAAATTTGGTTTCCAGTCCATCTCTTGCGGTTGCCCCCCCAAAATTTTTACACCTCCCCCCGTGACATCACTCCAGCCTTGTTTACAAAAAACCAGTGACTGTTGTCCGCGGGCTTGCATCATTTTCCCTCTCCCCATCTGAAATAAACCTCACTAAGATGAATTCTTGTCTTTCCGCCATCTACAAACCCCAACCCCCCCCCCCCTGCTTTTTTCTGTTTCTGTATGGGGTTTCCCAAACCATTTCTCCTAGGCAGCGGGCCCCCGCTGTCTGGGGGGTTTTATTTGATTTGTTTCCTGCCCTTTCTCCCCATATATAAAACCCCCCCTTAGCCCAGTTTCACCGGCCCCCTCAAGTATCTCCAAAAATCCGTTCCCATTTTTTCACTGTGGAAAAGATCCAAAAATCTCATTACCCCCCCCCCCCCCCCCCCCCCCCCCCCCCCCCCCCGCCCCCCCCCCCCTTTTTTCTTTCTCGTTTGATACTGCAAATCCTTGTTATCGGTCTCCCTCTCTGCCCAAAATTTTCCCCCCCCAATTTGGTCCGAATTGGAAGGGACCCGGTTTTTCTTTTTTTCTCCCGCCGCTTTTTCGATGCCCCTAACCCCGTGTCAGTCACTGCACTGGTTGCCCATCGTACAGGTTTCAGTATTTTAAAATCGCAAATTTTTAACCCCTAAAGCTTTTCCCCGCGCTTTCTCCCCCCCTACATCTTTCCCCCTAGGGTTTTGTCTACCGCCTTACCCCTGCTCTCCGCTCTGTGATTTAAAATCAGACTTAAAATTCCCCCAATCATTTCCCAACCTCCCCTGCCCGGGCCCACAAGGTTTTTAAAAGTTTCGGGGACCAATTCTCTGGAAAAGCTACTGCGGGCGATCAGGCACATTCAAAAAACCCCCCAAAAAGTTTTAAGGGGGCCCCGAAAATACATTTCAGGTCTGGCCCAAACCAAAATTTCCCTTTAAATGCTGTCCCCCACACACTGTCCTCCCTTTCCAAATGGGCACTCCAGGGACTTTTTGTATATAGAAGTACAGGGGCTGGGTGGAGGTTCATCCATTTTTTTGGGAAAAACCCCCAAACCCATTTTGAAAAATGGCCGGACCATTGTTAAAAATTGGCATTTTAACCGTAGGTTTCACCCATTTCCCCCCTAATGATTGGGAAGCTTCACGAGCCGGGGGCCCCCACCCCCTTGGGGGCTCATTTGTAAGTTTTGCTTTTAAAGTGTAATGACCCGTTTGTTTACCCCTTGGGTTTTTTTAAAAATGCTGCGGAAAATGGTTTGGGGCTATAGGGAAAAAAAGATTTTTTTATTAATTTTTTTTAAAGGGGCCCCATGGGGGGGGTACCTAAAACCCCGCCGACCCCCTATATGGCCCCCATAGACCCCCCTAACCCCCTTTTACCCGTTTGGCTCCCTATAAACTACCCAAAACCCCCCTTTCCCGCCTATATGGGGAACCTTTTTGCTCCTAAAACCCTTTCCCCATTGGAGGCCCCCAAAATTTTGCCTATCCTTAAAACCCGCCTGCCTAAATGGACCCCATAATTTTCCAAGGGGGGACAGGGCTGGAAAAATCAGGATTTAATATTTTTGTGTCCCAAATTTTTAAAGGGGAAAATGGTCGGGAAGGGGTTTCCCTGTGGGGACTGGGGCCGGATGCGAAAAAAGGGAAAAATCAAAGATAACGGGGAAACTTCCCTGTGATTCACAAGATGTAACTACACGGGTTTAAAAAAATTTTGTCTGCAAGTCTGTGACACTAGTTTTTTATCACTATATGGTCACTGTATGGTGGGGAAAATAGTCTGCCCGAGGGGGGTGTACACTGGTTATTTCCACTATAAATTTGGTCCCCTATTTGGGCGGGTACTATTGGTCTTTTTTTGTATGATCAAATAATTTAAAGTAGGGGTATTAATTTTTAGGACTATGTGGTGGTAATTTTTGGTCATTTTCTGGGGGTATAATTTTGGTTTTATCTAATTAAACGTTATTTGTTTAAAGTTGGTTTGGTTTTAGTGGGGGTTTTGTTGGTTTGCGTATGATGGTGATATGTATGGTGGGTATTTTTCCCCTTGTATTATCTACATTATCTAAAACAGCATGTCCTGGTTAAAAAGTTTGTGGTCAGGGAGGTGGGTGAAGGGGGCATGGGGTTCCCCCTCCAAAAATTTTGCCCTTTTGGGGGCCCCGGGTTCTTAGGGTTTCGCCCCTGATGCCCGGTTTGGGCTACACGGTCCACCCCCGGGTTTTCTCCCAAATTTTTTTTAGTCTTTTACGATCGTTGGAAGTTGGAAATCCCTTTCTATCAGGGGGACAGGAGCTTTTTTGGGGTCATGTACTTTATTCACAATTTACCGGAAAAAATAAATGGGGCTGTCACCTGGACTAGCCAACCAGATGACGCTTCAGTGTACCCGAACGCTGACATATCAAAGCCCCAAAGGTCTAGGAGAAGACAACCTCATTTGGAGCCGACTTCATAACTAGTCACCAGATATCCTATTAAATCCTGCATGTGCAAAGATTACTTTGAAGTAGACTTATATAAAGCACTTTAAAGGGGATATATTATGTCAAGTATAAATGGATCTCCTCTGATGGACCCAAGGAACTTCAGTCTGATACTTGCTGAGCAAATTGATTATTTTTAAAAACTTTATAGATTGAAATGTCTGCTAGCTGTAGGCATCAGGGTCTAGTGATCAGATTGACTCAACGACTGACAACCTGAAAATATAATTAAAGAGACAGCTGTCAATCCGAGTAGAACCGCCCACTGGACTTTTTCCCATGGGAAAGTGAAAGTCTATGGTAGCCGAGTGTTTTAGAAGAACGACCTGGCACGTCAACATACCCTAAGGCTAAACTGCCATTTGCACCGTGGCCTCTCTTTATAGCAGCCCGGGATGCAGTGCTGGATAACATCATCATCTAATAGACCCCTCTGACTAATAACAGGGTCTTTTGGGTTACACCAGAGTGTTTATTGTGTTGATAAAAATTAAAAAAATAGTGCTGCATCTAACTGGAACCTCTTACAGCAATGTGAACAGAGCCTAACAAATTTTGGTAAAAAGACACTTTCACCTCTAAGTCTCTAGTGCATTTAAGAAACTGTAGAAGTTATGGTACTTGATGGGGCAAACAGTAAAATGCTTCACAATAGTATCTAGTGTGCATGACCAGCAAATCTTGAGTTAATGGAATGATGTAGTCTAACTTAGGTTACTCAATTAATGAATAAATGTGGTCAATAAGTGGGTATTAGATTCTACACTATTTCTTGTTGCTTCCTGGCCCATACGGAATGCATTTACTACAAATGTTCTCTATGCATTTCTGCACTAGGCACCACAGACTTAGAGGCACAGATATCTTTCTGCTAGTAATTACAAAACTGGCAAACCATTTTACAGTTTCACAAAGAACAAAACTTATTTTGCCTGTAGTGCTTATAGTACTTATTGCTCACCAGACAGGTGTGCCTCAATAATTCTTGGTTTTTGGAACAACTCATTCTGCCTTTAGTGATTTATGTTCAGAGAAAGAGGGCTGGCAGAAAGAACTGGAAGAGAAGTGAGAGGCAATGGAAAATCGATAAGAACAAAAAAGTATGGGTATGGATTATTCATGTTTCATACCAGTCGGATTTCAAATCCCTACACAGGGTGGTGGTGGTCCCACGTGTCCCCAAATTTCCCACCCTTCCCCTCCCCTTTGTCCCCTTTTCTCTTTCTCTACCTAGTGTGTCTGCTTGTTTATTATTTGTTTGCAAAAATTGTAGTTAGCAAATACCTCAGCTTCCGGGTTCCAGCCAAACAAGTCCATAACTTGGGCTCACGCCCAGGCCCTTCGGATTTGTGATCAATGTCCTCGGACCTTAAATATCGGAGGGCCAATCCACATCAGAAGCCTCCTTGTACCTACTTAGATGTGTTACCTGAGGACTTTCCCCAGCACCCTTGCTGGATGAATGTTACAAATGTTCACATCTGGACTCTGCTCTTTCATTTTTATATTGCATGGACTTCAAAAGTATTGCTTGGACCAAATTATCACCAGATTTACCCCGCTCCCCACCCCCCCCCCCCCTCTCCTCTCTTTTTCCCATCTCCCTTAGCCTCTTCCCCTTCCTATTTCCCTGTTGAGATTGTTTGTTGGAAAAAATTGAAAATGTTAATAAAAACAATTTGGAGGAAAAAAAAAAAAAAAAAGATATACCAGTCGATTTGTGATTGGTGGGTTAATAGATCTTGAGAATAAAAAGGTGTTAAAAATGCACTGTTTTTTCCCTGCACAGTGGTGCTCCAAGCCTTCCAAGGTGCAGGTAACTGCAAGACAGCTCCTATCAACAAAATGGAGCCTACTACAGTTCATTACTCAGCTGTAAAGGAGCTGAAAGGTTTTTTTCTTAGGGACAGTGGTGCTTCCACCAATTACTTACATGCAATATGCCATCACTTTATGGAATGGGACTATCCCTTTAACAAGTGATGTTAGTATGTTGCAAAGTGTAGTCTTGAATGTATCCGCTTCCTTCCAGGAGTTTAGCAAAGACTATCATACATTCATAGTCAACTGTTGCTATGATTGATAAAAGAACATAAGATATATTATAAGAGAACATATTACATTGGGGATATTTTCCACCCCCCCACATCCTTTGGACATTGATATAGTACTACTAATGACAGCGAATACCCAATATGTAACACTGACCTAAGTGGTCCATAAATATTAAAAAGGCTGTCCTCTTTATTGTATTGCACTTTTTAGGGTTCCGATGGCTATATAATGTTAAAACAAAATCTTATAGACCTATCTATCTATCTACACATACACATATATGTAAACACACACATATATATATATATTATATATATATATATATATATATATATATATATATATATATATACACACACAAACACACATACACAATATCTTAGATATGACACTTTGATACAATGTAAAGTTGTCAGTATACAGCTTGTATAATAGTGTATATTTGGTGTTCCCTACAAATAACCCAACATACAGCCATCAATGCTGGACTTGCTGGCAACAAAAATGAGTACACCCCTAAGTGAAAATGGACAAATTGTTTCCAAAGGGTCAATATTTTGTGTGGCCACCATTATTTTCCAGCACTGCCCTAACTCTTTTGGGCAAAGAGTTCACTAGAGCTCCACTGGTTCCTACTGGAATCATCTTCCACTCCTCCATGACGACATCATGGAGCTGGTGGATGTTAGAGACCTTCTGCTAGAGGATGCCCCACAGATGCTCAATAGGGTTCAGGTCTGGTGACATACTTGGCCAGTCCAGCACCTTTACCCTCATTTTCTTTAGCAAGGTAGTGGTCATCTCGGAGGTGTGTTTGGGGTCATTATCATATTGGAATACAGCCTTGCGGCCCAGTTTTCGAAAGGAAGAGGGTCAAGTTCTGCTTCAGTATGTCACAGTACATGTTGGCATTCATGGTTCCCTCAAACTGTAGCTCCACATAGCTAACAGCACTCATACAGCCCCAAACCATGACACTCCCACTGCCATGCTTGACTGTAGGTAAGACATGCTTGTCTTTGTACTTCTCATCTAGCTGCCACCACACACACTTGGCATGGATTACTAGAATCATGCCCTGTAGGTTAACTTTACTTATTTCAGCAATCTATGTTGTCATCATTTGTGCAGTGCACTAGAAGATCTTCAGATGATGTGCATAGGGGGCTTCAAATAAGTTTATGCAATGGAATTTCTTTTTTTTTTTTTTTTTTGAGAACTTAATGTAATCTTATCAATTTAGTCATGGACAGTAAAAAGAGTGGGGAACTCCTGATGGCTCAGTAATGAAAGTGAGAACCTCCTTTCTTCCTTAAAAGAGACCATAGTAATTTTATTTTAAACTAAAAATAAAAGGGGTTGGGTAGAATTAAAAACAGGTTTTTTTCCTATGGGATGTGCTGTATTGCAGCAATGCCCAATTTATGCGGCCAAAATTAAACTGCAATATGGGGCTCAGTTTAAGGACTATGTCTAAGAGTGGTAAGGTTTCTTGAAGAAAGCAGCCATGCTTTTCTGATTCTAGGGCAGTGTTTCTCAACTCCAGTCCTCAAGACCCACCAACAGGTCAAGTTTTCAGGATTTCCTCAGTATTGCACAGGTGATGTAATTATTGCCAGTGCATTCTGTGGGAGATCCTGAAAATATGACCTGTTGGTGGGGCGTGAGGACTGGAGTTGAGAAACACTGTTCTAGGGTAATTTTTTGAGAAAGAATCACAGACACGAATAGGATACCTAGTTTTAAACTTTGAAAATATCATCACTGAGAAACAACCTGGTTAAAATTAAACTTTTTAATATTTAATACTAAAATAAGACAAGCCATCTCTTCTCCTAGTTCCAAATCATATAGACGACAGCATATAGGCATCAAACAGTTAGCAAAAAAACCACGGAGTTAGTTTAAACCAGTGTTCCCCAACTCCAGTCCTCAAGACCCACCAACAGTTCATGTTTTCAGGATCTCCCACAGAATGCACTGATAATAATTATATCACCTGTGCAGAATGCACTGACAATAATGATATCACCTGTGCAGAATGCAGTGACAATAATGATATCACCTGTGCAGAATGCAGTGACAATAATTATATCACCTGTGCAGAATGCACTGACAATAATTATATCACCTGTGCAGAATGCAGCTGACAATTAATGATATCACCTGTGCAGAATGCAGTGACATAATGATTCACCTGTGCAGAATGCATGACAATATATATCTACTGTGCGATGCACTGACAATATGTATGACCTGGCTAAATGCAGTTGACAATAATGATATCCTCTGTGGCGAATGCAGTAACACATCAGATATGTCACTGTGCCAGAAAGCACTGACAATAATATCACATGTTTCAGAATGCGCTGACAATAATGATATCCCCTTTGTGCAAATGCGCTGACATAATGATATCACCTGTGCGAATGCATTTGACAATAATGATATCACCTGTGCAGAATGCAGTAACAATAATGATATCACCTGTGCAGAAAGCACTGACAATAATATCACCTGTGCAGAATGCGCTGACAATAAAGATATAAACTGTGCAGAATGCGCTGACAATAATGATATCACCTGTGCAGAATGCACTGACAATAATGATATCACCTGTGCAGAATGCACTGACCAAAAAGAACTGACCTGTGCAGAATGTATGACAATAATGATATCACCTGTGCAGAATGCACTGACAATGACTTCACCTGTGCAATGCTAAGGAAAGCCAATAAACATGACCTGTTGGTGTGCCTTGAGGACTAGGGTTGGGAACCTCTGGTTTAAACAACAGTACTTCTTAATATATCTTGTAGGTTTCTTACTCATGGCACCATCCAGGTTGTATGGGTCACTGCCCAAAGGACTGTTCTAAATACTATACTAATGTTTCTCTAACAAGAGCTAAAAACCATATGTATAATGCTTTGGTGACAAAGGGTAGAGTATGACCATTGCTATTAAAGCATGAAAAATGTCCTCAGGCCCTGCCTATACAGCAGGGATACCACCCAGAAAAGGGCGACCCCACCCTAGATGACTGCCGCAACACTAATATTAACTGATCAATAACCAAATCCCGACACGTTTCCCCATTAACAAACTGTTCATCAGGGAAAAACAGAACAAAAAAAGAGTTAAATGGACATCACAAAAGTCTAATGCGTCACAAACTGGTGACCAGCGTGCACCGCATAGCTCTATCATGTCACCAATGGCTGTATGGTCCAACTTAATCCATCCAGAACATTTATTGCTGTCATCTATATGATTTATAACTAGGTGAAGAGACCTATTGGGTAATGTTTTGCACATAAATGTACCTGCAGAGGTGTAACTACCGAGTCTGCCATTTAGGAGGACATGGCAAGAAATGGTTGCTATAGGTTTTATATTGGACCAAAGGAAATTAAGGTACACCTCTGCCCTAAGACTTACATATGTATTACCTTCAACTAGTTCATATGTACTCTGAACTGCTTAAGTGGTTGAAGAAATTAGTTGTCTAAACCAAGTAAAAACATCTGCAAGGGGAAAATGTGTCACAAGTGGAAGAAAAAAAAACCTCAATTCCATAACAATAATAGGCAAAAAAAACATATTTGAATTATAATTTTGGATACTGAGAAGTCCTATGATCTAAGTGATGAATGTGACAGATAAAATATTTAGGTTCAAAGCTCAGTGCGCTCACAAGGAACATCTTAATTCTTGGAAAAGGTCTGCTCATGACGTTATGAACCTCCCGTTCTTTTCACTTATAACAAGAGCTTAATGTATTAAGAACACTAGAGACCATAGCAGACTTTAGCAATTTCAAGATGAATTGCAGTTATCCAGTTAGACAAAAGGAAGCGAAATCCAAAAACATGCATCAGAAGTGTCGTAGAGAGAAAAAATGGCCTTGTCCATGGTAATTTGTGACAGTCTACTGTCCATTTTTATTAGTGCAGCTTAAAAAATGTAAGCGGAATTGTAATCAGTTGCTATGGGTAAGTAGGAAAAGTTTTGGGCTCATGTACATGGCAATTTATGCTAATGTCCAGTCAGACTGAGTTGCCCAGGGCCCACCAGTGGAATTTTATTCTGGGGACCCATCTCTGGAGGTGATTCAGGGCCTGCCAATGAAGTTGATTCCGACGACCCACCCTAAAGCTACTTTACTTGCTTCTTATCCTCTGACTATTGCTTTGTGCCTCTCCCTAGGATGTTTATGAGTTTTTTTAAAGAAAATCCAGGCCTGCCATGCACAGGGGCCCACTGGGGGTTTCCTTTGTTCCCCTGTGGGCCAGCAGTATATACACTGGAATACAGGACATCATGAGGCACTGTATTACATCTTAGAATATCTTTGTAGCAGCATGACACACTTTCTCACAAATACCACAATATAAAAAACAGGTCTTTATATGCTCTGGTACATAGTAATTTGATTCTCATATTGTTACTTGGGTTTTGTGACCTTTGACATCAACTGATATTGGTAAAGAATGTGGTTGAATGATTGTCTTATACAGAGAGAGATTATGTGCCCCAGTTTAACTATGACCCTCCATCTGCCAAACTATTATATGAAATGAATTGACACAATACATATAATCTACATATTGCATCTTATAAAAGGTGAGGTATTCAATTTTAGTCCTACAAAGGAAATTCTGGCACCTTCTCCCCTTACACCATTATCATTTTTTTCCGATAGCGGCAACAGTCTACAAAGGCAATGTTAATGCTGCATTTAATGGCTATTAGAAAAGGCGAAAATGGCCACCATATTGTATAGAGAGAACATAAAATCTTATTCTAAGACATGGCAAAGTCAAGAAATGAAAACAACCCATGTATGTCTAAGGTCTACTCATGCTGTGGGTGGTTCTACAGCAGGGATTAGTATATATTAACTTCAAGTCTACTCTGACACTGCAGGAGATTATCTCCTCTAACAAGATTACAGATAAATCCATGCCTTTCAGTCCTCACAGCACATGTACCTTTTGTTTACTGCAGCTAATGCTGTTAAATCTAATTAGTTCACTTAGAGCTCAGTCCTAGCAGTTCATCCATCGGGTGAGGTTACTCTCTGCTATCAGCTAATCAAATAACACATGTCTGTCTGGTACACAGGTAACCACAGAGATCGGTGTGCACTCAGAGAGCTGATAAAATATCTCTTATCTCAATAATTAAGTAAAATCTATTGACCAATGTATTTAGAAAATGTCTTCATTTAACTCTCCCTTTATGTTGAAAGCTAATCTTTGTATTGAGATAACACCTTTGAGGAACAGCAGTATTTTGGTCATTATAGAAATTGTATATTTCTGGCCATTTTTCACTAGTCTTCCCGGAGCTCAGCTCCAGATTGGGTAGGGACCAGCAGCTCTGCTGTAATCCATGCACAGCACACACAGAAAAGAGGAAATACCGATTCCATATTTTCCTATAGCAAACCCTCAAAAGCAGCAGTAGTATGAAAGATATTAAAGGTGTCGTCTCACTACAAAGAATAGCTTTCAAAATGTAGGGAACACTAAATGAAGACGTTTTCCAAATATATTGCTTTGTTCATTTATTTTTTTTGTTGAGGAGCTGAAAATGATTTTATCACCTTCTGAGGGCTTTCTAGTTTCCCAAGTGACCGACCTACTGTGTACTCTTTTCTCCCCTGCTGTTTGTTCTGACAGCAGGGAGTTTATTGAAAAGGTATGCAACCAAACAAGGATGTGCTGACGGCTTGTCTGAACATATGTATTGCATTTAAAGAAAGCTTACCTATAAAGGACTCGTTTATGCCTAAGGTACTATTGTATCTACTTATCAGCATTGCATGGTGTTGTATATGTCTTAACAAGAAATGTATAAGTAAATATTTATTAGACTCTATACTCGTCTTTGCATTAAAAGCAGGGAGTGACATCATCACACAGGACAAGGCTGGCAGTGAGAGCTTGTGTGTTATCTGATCTTTCAGACAAAAGACAGTAATTACTCTACTGTTTACTTTAGCTCTGAAGCTTCTCCGGACCTCAGAGAAGGTAATTTATTTAATCTAGACTAAAACAGAGAAGTCTGAATACACGGAGCTCATATGCTAATTACAGACAGCTTGACCAGGAAGTGACAGAGCAAATCAGCATTATTTCATTCATGCATCCAATGAAACTTTGAGATGAGACAACCCCTTTAAACACTAACCTCTTCCCAACTTCGGCATTTCACCCTCCCCTCTCCATATGTTTTTATGAGCAGCTAATAAACTGTCTTGTTTCCTAATATGTATTTTAGCAGTTGATCCACATGAATAAATCCTCAGTCCCATGGCTGGAGTCCTCATAAAATCATCAAATTTTTTTTTCTTCACATTAAAACATATATGTACTGGTACATGCATGTGCAGGTAAACAAGACACTGATGCATTTCGGCAATATCTTTAATCCATAGCTATAAAAGTATGATGATTTTATAAGGACTGCAGCTATGGGACTGAGGATTTATTCATGTGGATTAGTGACTGACGGTTTCTATTGCCTGAGTGGCTTTCCTCGGATGTCCTGTGTCGGCTTGGATTATCCCAGTCTGGGTGGAGCAAGTGTGGTCTTGTCCTTTTTCTTGGATTTCAATGGTATTTTAACAGTAAAATGAAAGTGAATGACCAGCAAGGAAAACAGTCATTCATAAAGGGAAAAGGGCATTTTTTCTTTTAATAAGGCATATTACAGAGTTTCTTACATTTGCTTTCACTGTGCTTACTACAGTACACTACAATTTAACCATCCCTAATTTGTCAATAAAAATAGATGGGAACAACTTAATAAATAAGAAACATACACAGGCAAGCAAAGCCCAAAAAAATGTAGAAAAAAATAGAAAATCCTATAAAAAAAAGCTAATAAAATTCGCCTGTATTGTGGATATCATTAGTAACTACCACATTGTTTATTATAATTTTACAAGGTTTTTACCCCAGGCAAGAAAAAGATAATTTTTGGAGCTACTTCTCCTCCACTAAAGCACGTAGTAAATCACCGAAGAGAATAAGAGGTGAAAGAATGAATGGCGATTCTATAGTCTTCAATAATGGAACCAAGTCTAGTGTGTCTCCAACACTTGGCCACAGCTTTCAATCATCTTATGTATATTTTCCTTCAAACTGCAGAAGCAACAGAGGAAAACACAACGATATTCTTTGAAGTCCGACTAAAGCCATTAAACGGTTACCCTTAGGCCAATAAATCCCGGATCTCATCAGCTCGGCCTTTGAACTTCAATGTTGCTGCCACAGCCTTGGTGTAACGTCGTGTTGCTGGCACTTGCCACCTCCATAAAAAAAACGGTATTGTGAATTTTTTCCTCCCCTCCCGATACATGATACAGGAAGTGAAAAGATTGTCATGTATGAGAATGGGAATTGTTTATAGTCAGAAAAGTATTTCATTTTAGCAACATCTGTTGAAGTTCAGTAGGAAGCACTTTAGAGCACGAAAGCTGCCACATCTGAAAAGCAGACTGGTTTTTACCAGGAATGACTGGATTATACAGCTGACTTTTCTCTGTGACTTTTCTCACTTGGTACCACTTATGTGCATGCTTTTAAGTCTGGCAATAGTGCCAATTCCATTCAATGTCATGTATTATTTCATTGAGATCTTGATTGCCTCTATTTGCCAGCCTCTCTGCCCTTGTGATCAACATGGTTTAAATCAAGAAGTGACAAAAACCAGAGCACGGTATTTCACAGAAAATCAGTAAACTGTGATTTTTCCTTTAGAACTCAGAATTTTTTTTTCCAGCTTTGATCCAAAGTAGCATCAACAGTCCTGTGTTTCAGATGCTTATATTTAAAGTGAAAAAATAAATAGGCACGTTTTCCTTTTTTATCCATTCAATAAAGCTAAAAAAGCCCTAATCATAACAAGGTGTTCCTGTCGAATCCTTTGTTTGAAGTATGAACCTATAGGAAGGAACAGTATCACGCAGATTTACACAACACAATTCTGACAAAAAAAAACAACCTGTCTACATCTGAAGATGTTTGCGTCACCTCCCTCTACAGCAATAATACCAATAACAATGACGATATATTTATTATCGGGGTGGAACAAATGCACCTAGAAACCTGTTAGTTGTAGCAACAAACTTTGTGTTCTATTACCACAAAGCCACTAGAAAAGTATAGAAAGTAGTGGTTCAGCTGGCCGCTAAGAGTAGTGTCACATGTATTTAGTTTTACTGTCAACAACTAAATAAAATACATAGAAGATGAACTCATAACTTAAGAGAATACCTGGATTCTGATGCAATGTTTTAAAATAATATATAAGATTATCCATCCACACATGTAAATATGTGTACACACACACAACAACATACACATAATATAATACACAATATACACACACACACACACACACCCATTACAACCACATTACTCACACACACCACACACATAACAACACAACCACATCCACACACACACGACGTTGGTCGAGATGACTTTGCTTTGTAGGGTGATACCTGGCCAGCAGATGGTAAGTTCGTGATGATGATAGTTAGTATGATGATGAAGCCTAGATAAGATAGGACAGGAGCACTAAAATCCTAGTAAATAAATCCTATAAGGTACTATACGCATCTCCAGTCACTCACTCTGGTCTTTATTACTCTCTGGAGGCTGTAATAATGAAACATTTCTCTGTACTGTTTTGGGAAATTATATATATATATGTGTGTGTGTGTATTATATATATATATTATATATATATTTATTATGTATATATATTATATGTTATATATTATATAATATTATTTATATATATATATATTATATATATATATTTATATATATATATTTATATATATATATATATATATATATATATATTTATTTATATATACTAGGCAGTCCTCGATTTACACCATTCTGACTTACATATGTCCCCTAGTTACAAACAGAGACTTATGGGGCATGCTGGCAATTGTAGTTCTATGTTCCACAGCAGATAGGAGCTGTGGAAGGACAAGTTCCAGCATGCCACTGCAGCACATGAGGTGAAAATGAGGTGAAATCTTCTTAATTGGGGCACAGACAACAAAACAAACTTTTGTGCTAGAGTTACATTTAATAAATAAACCTATTCTGACTTACATACAAACTTAAGAACAAACCTATAGTCCCTATCCCGTCTGTAACCCGGGGACTGCCTGTGTGTGTGTATACAAATATATGTGTGTATAAAAATATATGTGTGTGTGTATGTGTGTGTGTATGTGTGTGTATATATATATGTGTGTTATATATATATATATATATATATATATATATATACACACACATATTTTTTCAAAAAGTTAAAGTGCATTGAAATGTTTCATTATTACAGCCTCCAGAGAGTAATAAAGTCCAGAGAACAGGGAAAGATAGAGAGAGAGTGGAGATGTGCATAGTACATCTATAGGATTTATTTATTAGGATTTTAGTGCTGATATCTGACCCTATCTAGGCTTCGTCAGACTAAGTTGTCATCTAACACTAAACCTTACCCTCTGCTGACCAAGTATCACTTTACAAAGCAAAGTTAGCTGCAGGCATGAAATGTCAGCCCATTGTGTTGGCCATTAGTGTCACAACTACAGTATCTTAAGATTTTTCTTTAAATCAACCCTCACCCCACAAATGCTACTCTACTCAAAATGTATAGCTCCCCCAAATCGATAGGTCACTGTTGTTCACAGTATAATTACATACATTATTTCTGCAGCGCGTGATATAATAGGCCTACCTATACCTCCTCGCTTATGTCATAATGAACATGTGGATAAGCAAATGATAAAACTTACAGTGAAACTTGATAAATCTTAACAATTAAGAAGTAGTCCTCGCCAAACTGCGAGTGTTTGTCTGGTTGAGAAAATACCCCTTTCAGATACTGTATTGTGGCAGACTGCATACAAAGAATGTCCTTTATCTCTGTAGATGCAAGCAAGTCTATACACTATACAGACAGACCACTGATTTCAGTAGACGCCTTGTAATGCTTCATTATCCTTGTGGTGGCAGCAGAGAAACTAAACTCTTGCTATCAGATTCCCCTATAAATGCTATCAAATTGGGGGTCCGAGAAGCAGAATACAATGTTTACTGATGCCTAAGTCAAGCTTTAAGGGCCTGTAGGTGCAGAGTTCATTTGAACATGCTATATCCTACTGATCTCACTTACTTCAATGGCCAACAATGTAAACATAAATGGTGCAGAGTTGTGCATTGAAATTCAACAGTTAATTTAGCAGTATAAAATGTGATCTTTTTTTCACCTTGAATCTAGCAATAGTGATTATTGTAACCACCAGGAAAGGTTATAGTGGATACGGCAAATGCATCCATAGATCTTTATCACCCAACATAGGCCAAAAGTTTGTAATTTTGGTCTCCACTGCAACAGAACCTTTCACAATTTGTTGTATGTAGCATTGCAGAGAGCTGCTCTACTCCACATGACTGGATCCAAAAGAAAAATGTGTCCTCCATTTGTACTTACTGATAAATATCCTTTCTCAAGACACTTCGGCTAAGAGGGTTGTCTGCTTGCGGAGCCATAGACACAGAAGCAATCTTTAACACCAATGTGTCTTCAGTTATATTTTGGTTTCCTGATGGAAAAAGGAACAGTGTAAAGGACTTATTCAACCTGATTTAAAGCACAGGTAATCTCTAGATATCACAAACATTATGGAAGTGCCCCAACCCTGCCCATGCTTTTCAATTACAAGGAATCCTCAAATTAGTGTTAGACATCTTATGGATTAGATCTTCTATTCATTTGTTTTGTTTAGTATAGTATAGACAGAAGATTGGAAATCCTTCCGTCCGCCTTAACAACAACAACAAAAAAAATACAATAAAATCTCTATTACAGTTGCAGAATTTAAAGGGGTTGACTCACTAAAGGATTGCTTTTTATGTTAAAGATCTTGCAAAAACAAGTCACTTATCAATAAGTGTCCATTAAGAGTGTCTTACCTATTCCGAGATATCCCCACTTGTATGGGCTCAGGCTCGGACTGGCCGACAGGGGAATAGGGGAAACCCCCGATGGGCCCCTGAGCATGGCAGACCTGGAGATGTTTTTTCAACTGCATGTAAATCCTCAGAAGAGGCAAATAAGCAGAAAAAGAGAGGCAAAAAGCAAGAGGCAAGTCATGTACAGTCATTAACAGTAGCTGTGGTGTGGTGCCCTAAAATAAACTCCACCAGTGGGCCCAGAAACAGCTAAACTGGTGGGCCCCTAGAATCAACTCCACCTGTGGGCCCTTGGTACCCCAGTCCGACACTGTATGGGCTGCATCAGTTCATCAGGCAGCTATAGCTACATACTTGTTCCATCTCTCCTGATAGCCTGCCAGCGTTGGTCGCTATAGCTAAAGACCTGATGTCCTCTGTAGCTCATCACTGCAGACCAGAAGTAGCCAGTAAAGTCAGTAAACAGCCCTGAATTAAAAAAATTAAACTGAGAAAACAGGCCTGATGTAAGATGAATCGATGTAGTGAGACAACCCCTTTAATATCAATAAAAATAAGATTTTTATTAGATACAGCCAGTAGCATACTTAGAGTAGTCAGGTTCAAAATGAGCAACCAAGTAAAGAGCCAGTCTTCCCAGGTTATGATGTTTGCTTCTCCGTAGGCCCTTACACCCGTTGTCTAAATCTGCACCTTCTTGTTTGAAAATAATGTAGTTCCTCTGGAGAGAGGAGTTCAGCATAGATTCACTATCCAATACGATGTGAATGTATTGATCTCGCTCTCCAAGGGTACCAGTGAAGCCACATCTGTCTCTATGGTTCATATACCTTTGGTTACTGGAAACAGAAATAACAGAGAATTGATGTGGAGCTAGTACGTACCTCCTATATGCTGCAGCTTTTCTTCAGCTTTAGGAACAAAGACTCTGATGACACTTGTGTTAATATAAATAAGAGGCAGATTACGTGAGGTCAATGTGTGCGATCGCATCGGTTGCCCAGGAGATTTGTGTTTCTCTTTTTTTGCTTTGTGGTCTCCTGACATCAAAAATAGTCGAAATTGCATGGAGCAGAGGGAAGAAGAGGACAACATCGAAAGCTTGTGCTGAAATTAAGATCTCGTGGAGGAAGTGAGGGGAACTGTCTGTCGAGCCTTCAGAGAGCTTCTGAAAGCTCCGTGAACTCCTTTCACTTCTAGTGGTCAACTTGTGACGGACATTCCGGGTCACCGCTTTGGTGTAAGTAAGGGAAAGAAATCCATGCTGCTGGTGTGAGCTCTCTAAGAGCTTTGCTGTAGTCTGTGTCAAAAAGGAAAGAACAGCTGAACATACAAGAACATACAAGAAAATGGTGAAATAATGGCAAGGCCTCATGCACATGGAAAAATACTAGAGATTCTTAACAGTTCCTCTATTGGGAACACCAAGTGATATATGAAACTGTACAAAACAATACTGATTACAATATGGTGTGAAATACAGCTTCCATATTGTACACCAAAAAAGGCCATAGTAACGTGTATGAGGCCTTAGACTGGCTGAATTTCCTATCTTGCTACAATCTATACAAAAAGAATAATATCAAAGGAAACGGTCTGAAATGAACACTGCGTTTGAAGTTTTATTCCCTACCTATTTCTAAATAACACTTAGGAAGATTATGAAATTAGGGAATAACGTTGATTTATTGAACATATTGGATCACAGTGCAAAAACATGATCATTACTGCTTATCTGCTAAACTATAGAAAAAGTATCCCAAATTAACACCCCACGCCCCTCAAACGAAGCTGACTAACAGATCTAGCTAAAAAAAAAAAAAAGGACTAAATTGCTCCACATGTAGAAGTTGTCTAGAGACCCCACAATAATGTAGCCTCATAAAAATTATCAGCCAATGGACGATGTATGCTACATTCTGCACAGGTAAAAATATAATAATGGCTTATTAATGAAGTAGATTAATTTTCCAGTCCCCTAAAGAGATACGCAGAATTTTAATTACGTTTGTGCACCTAATAAAATATATTACAATAAAATCAGAACATTTTTTAGAGGGGACAAGATACATTTGTTTTTAGGAAGCTAACATCTCCTATAGCCTAAAATATTCTATATGATTGTAAATTTAAACACTAAATATTAAAAATTAAATAAAAATGTAAATATAAAATAAATACACAAAAACCTACATCAATTTGCATTATTCAGAATCTAGAGTAAACTCATTTACAATCTTGAAACTTGAGAAGTTTATTAGGCGTGTTTTACTAAAGGCTAGGCAGGCATTAAAGAACATAGCAGGATATTAGCTTTGTAACACACCTATAAACAAATACAGAAATAGCTGCACTCTTACAAACTCTCAAATAACATCAATCTTAAAAAATCAGAGTCTAAAAGAAGCCTTATCATTGGATATGAGAAGGGATTTTAGCAGTAAAAGCAATGTTGAGCAGCAGGTAAGGTCTTATAGTAAACTCATTAAGGCATTTAAGGGGTTTTCACATAATCAAAATGTATCACCTATCCAAGGACCAATTGCTGGGACCACCACAATCATGAGGACCGAGGTCCCATATCCCTAACTGAATGAGGTAGCCTCGGAGTATGTGCAATGCTGCTCCATTCCAATTCTGTGGAACTGCCGTAGATCGCCCAGGGCATGAAGTATTAGTAGTCCCAAAGAATTGAAAAGAGAAGCACTGAGCATGCTCAATAACCACATAATTGAAATGGGGAAAGGTAATACAGGACTCACTCAAATGGGGGAAGAGGTGATACAGGTATTTGTTGGGGTCCCAGCCGTCAAATTCCCCTAATAAGGGTAATTTATCCTCTATCCTGTGGATAGGTGATACATTTTAATTGTGGAAAAACATCAAATTTATTAAGACAAATTGAAACCCATCACATGGAATGCTGAATACACAAATTAAGACATGATCAACTGCTGACCAAGTGATATTCAAACAACTAAAGAAGTCTTCAATTGTATTAACCTTCTGAAACGAGGTCTTTACCTATAATGTGTAATTAATAATACTAGTGTCTTCTCTGTGGCAGAGAGGCTTTTGGGGGACCTTCAGATACCAGGGTCTGAGTGCGGCTAGTACTTCTTCACCCACAATAGTTTCTCCCCAAATTTACTGGAATTACAGCTGGATCTGTCCTTTTTGGCTTTTTTTTTGTAACAAGGAATGTGATAACCAATTTAAATTTGATATCTTATTCTATCTAGAAAAATAGATGACGCAGATAGATCATATCTATGTGAGTATTCAGCCTAAGAAATTCCATCAACCATATACGATTATAACCAGATGACAATGGCAGAAATAAAAAATAAATAAATAAATAAAAACTCTAGAGAAAAATTGTTGATGGAATTTCTTAATATAGAAAAATTTCCAAAAATGATTTCTTACAGAAGGGAAGAAGCCAGAAAAGTTACTGAAAGGGTCCTGCTTGCTGGTGGGTCGAACCAATGTGGTGCGTCGGTTCAGCTTGTCGGTGCATGAAAGGAACACCCCGCCATATTGCCCCAGACACCAAGAGTTTTCAACGAGGCTTAAAGAATTAAAAAGAAGAAAGGAGATAGAAAAAAATGCAAAAATATGAAGCCAATGTTTTGTGTTTTTGCCATAATGATGTTGACACCTGCTGGGTTGCAATAATCAGTAATAGACTCTTCATAATGCACAAAAGAGAAAGTCCTACGGTCACCCAAAAGTGTTGATAATAATGCCATTGATCTAGAGAACAACTAGACCAAACTGCTGAATAATATTCTAAAAGAAAAGTGACTCTGTAGTGTATCAGATATGTATACTACAAAGGTAAATTGAACAAGAGCAAAGTAAATTCATTTACTATGCTGATCACATCATTAATCTAAAGGATAATGTCAGTCAGTGCTGAAAAATCAGATGGATTGAGATCAATAAAGTCTTACATAATGACGTATTACAAAGAAGAAAGGGACTGTGATGTTACTTCAAACTGAAAATGTCCATTTACATTAAAATATGTCTATTTGGGGCATATTTTGACCTATTGTTCAACACATGTTTTTATGTTAAACATTTTTTATGAATTTTTGGTTATGTTCTTTTTTTATTTTTTAAATCACGATCAGCATTAAAACAAAAAAAACAACAAAGAACTCCAGATTTTTCTAACGTAGCACTGAAAAGTAAATGACACATTGAGATACATAACCTAAGTGATTTTTACTTTGACCAGTAAAGGTACCATTTAACACAATATACCTTAAAGGGGTTGTCTCACTACAAGGATTGCTTTTTTTTGTTAAAGCTCTTGCAAAAACAATTCCCTTTACTAGATATGTCCATTAACATTATCCTACCCATTCTGAGATATCCCCTCTTGTATGGGCTGCATCAGCTCCCCAGGTTGCTATAGCTACAGACCTGTCTGATCTATCCTGATAGGCTGCCAGCACTGGTTGCTATAGCTACAGACCTTGCTTCTACTGCAGCCTAGTAGAAGACAGTAAACACGTCCCTGAATTCAAACTGAAACCAAGAAAACAGGACTGAGGTAAGATGAATCAATGTAGTGAGACAACCCCTTTAATAGCTACTTTCTGCAAAATTTCATGTAAAACAGACGTCGCCGGTAAAGGAACGGTTTACATGCATATTGGAAAGAGATTGGAGAAACGACATACTGCTCTTTAGGCAATATCATATTGTCAGCACTGATTGACATTATCTTTTTTATGTAAAATGACTCCTTTGTGAAATATGAATATGTTGTATGGATTTATTTCTGATTAATAAAATGACTTAGAACATGTGTCTATGCACCCAAAGTTCAGCAATCCAGCAAGCATAGACCACCGCTGCTCAACCAGAGATTATAAGCGTATAAAGAGATCAAGTGGGCTTCTGATTTTCAATGACTTGTCTAGAAGCTTGATTAGGCTTATGGCAAGTGATTCCAAGAATAAACTAAAGGTCTATAATGTTCAGCATTAAGTTGTTGGCCTTTAGATGACATTAAATCATTGGCTTGGACATGCAGCTCTTATAATGTTGTTATATACTGTGTATCAATACCAGAAAGATGAGTAGTTTAGCCATCGGTTTGCGGCCGGTTTTGCAAACCGTCTGAAAAACCGGCTGCAAACTTTTATATGGGCCTCTAAGGAAAACCCATGCAGCAGTCTCCACTGCACGGGTTTTCCGCCCGAAAAATATTCTACATGTTCATTCTTCCGTCCAGTTTTCGGACGGAAGATGAACAAGTGAATGTGAAGGGGGAGGGCTTTTCTCCGCTAGTCGAGGAGAAAAGCCGTCCTCCCATTGCCGTGTGCACGGCACAAAAACCGGACAGGATAAACCGACCGGCATTTGTCCTGTGCCGCGGAAACGGGCCCTTATTCTGTCAACAGATATGACATAAAATGTTTCATATTACCCACCGAATGATAGCAAAACAATCCGCAATAGCAAATCAATAAATTATTACCATCTAAAGGAAGCCAAACGTTCAAAATGTAAGGGTGAGTTCAGATGTGGCCAATAGGCTGTGGATTTTCAAATTGCAAATCTGTAGCAAACTACAGTACAACACACGTCGATGGGGTTTTGAAAATGCTATCCACGTGTAGCTTAAATTTTAGACGTGGAAAAAAAAAAAAAAAGCAAAGCAAAGATGTTGTGGATTGTCAAATCTACAGCATGCTCATTTTGTTGGGGAAATGCTGCAGATTTCCACCCCTTCATTGTAGAGAGGTGAAAAATGCACGTAACATGCAGAATTTGCGGCAGAATTGCGGCAAGATCTGCAACAGAGGAGTTCTGCCATGTCTGAACGCGTCCTAACAATAAACTTAAGTTGAGCTATAAACACCATTGTACAGTTTATAGACAGATATAATCTACATAAAAATTAAGTCAATTTGTAAATGCATTACATTACTTATCTTCTACTGAATATAAGTTGCATTAAAAAATCTGCTGGTTTCTAGAGGAAACCGACAACAATCTTGTCGTCAGACTCCTAAATGTGCTGAGTTTGAATTAGAATTTCAGATTACTATATCATATCACCTTCCAGAATGAAAATCACCAGATCAGCACTCATTTCACAAGGAATGTTGGAAGATTTCAGCTCTGAGGCAGCTGAAGTGCAGATGCAACCTATAATGCAGCCTTTAAATTAGAATCAATATGGGATAAGCAATGTTGTTTTCAAAGTGACTTTTTTTTTTACGATGATTAATTCTGTATGTAAACCTCTGTTCACAGGTGGCGTTGTTACTTTCATTTACATAGAAGCCATGACTGCTATACTGGATCCAGTTATCAATGTCCAGCAACAGATCCTGCCAGATCCCACCAATCTGGAATGGAGCCCACCAGGTTTCCAGCAGGAGTTTGGTATATTAAAGGGGTTTTGCCACAATGTAATGTTGACGTGGGATCCTCCAAAATGGGTATTTAATCACTTTTCTAAATATATGTGATTACAAAAAGTGAAGCTTCTGAGAGCTAAAGCCTGACTTACCTACTCTTAGTTACTTAAAAGTTTACATTAGACACGACCAGCAGCTGACAGGAGCTGACGGGAGCTGATCTGGTCCGCTTGCCTCACTTTTTATCTGATGACAGGTAACATGAAGGAGCTGCCAAGTGACTGTGGAGAAAGATGTTGTGTCTTTTGTGAAGAGAATCGACTGGTTCTAATGTTTTATTGGAGTACACATTGCACAACGCTCCCTGCTTCCTCGTTACTGCTCAGGAGCTATCAAGGGGCTGTGGAGAAAGATGTTGTGTCTTTTGTATAGAGAATCCACTGGTTCTAATGTTTTATTTGAGTACACATTGCACAACGCTCCCTGCTTCCTCGTTACTGCTCAGGAGCTAGCAAGGGGCTGTGGAGAAATATGTTGTGTCTTTTGTATAGAGAATCCACTGGTTCTAATGTTTTATTTGAGTACACATTGCACAACGCTCCCTGCTTCCTCAGAGTTGTTGCTCAGGCCCCCTCCCTCTCTCCCCTGTTAGGCTGCTGTGCTTTATTTATAGTCTCTCCTGTGCAGATTAAGAGGTAATGAACTCACTTCGTGGCAAAACCCCTTTAAGCTAATATATTGTTACTGTCAATAGCAATAACGCCACACGTGCACAGAGCCTAAACTGTAAAACAGTTTCCAATGGTGCACAGACCTTGTGCAGTGATTCTTGGAATCATATTGTACGTTCAGGGTTAAAGGATCACACAGGTCAGATTGTAGGCTATCAGTTTGATAAGTAACTTAGTGTTGACAATAGCCTCACCACATTTTTCTATTTGCATTGTAGGAATATCCCAAGCAAATCTCCTGTTTGCCAGCTTTCACCTGGCCTGGAATAAAATATAACTTTACCCATGTCCGGAATGTCCGATCAATGGAAATGAAAACCATTTATATGCTAAAAATAAGAAGATTGTTCACCCCCCCTTCACCACCTCGACTGTCAGGCAACATTACACATTGTAAACAAGGACATACATCATTTAATTGAGCCTCTTGGTTGAATACACATTGCAGAACTAACAACACATGGAAAATTAGGAACACATTAGCAGGAAGGATGAGCAAAAGTTGTTGTCAGGAAACTGGATTACTCCCGTCTTAAAATCAATTTATGATGTCAACTAACAAGCAGATAATAGGAAACAGGACCAGCACTAGTTTCTAATTAACAGGTTGTGGAGCTCAATGTAACTCAAGGCAGCCAAGATGCTATGTATTAAAGATCGGCTTCAACGAGACAATTTATAGGGCACTTTAAGGACAAGAACAACATTATAGTGGTTGTCTGGAAAATAAGAGTGTTTTTTTTTTCTCCCAGAAACCACTCCACTCTGTCCAGGGGCAGTGTCCGCTGTTGAAGCTCATCCCGATACACGTTATTGGAAGTGTTGGCTTGATCTCAGTGCTTGTTATACAGATTTATCAATGCTTAACCACAATGTCTTCTAATATCTATGTTAGAAGTGGCTGCATGAGAACATCATAAACTGTTGGATACCCTGTAGCATGACATCTTAAAAATGTGGAGACATTTCTTTAATCTGCCATTTGATAAGCCAGGCCTTTGTTTCCAGTGACAATATAATGTGGAATTTCACACAATCAGACGTAGATGACAGAGCAAGGAGAACCAATTCCGAAATGACTCAGGGGCTTATTGGCGACATGAGGTTCTGCACGAATACTGCGGTCATAGCCTGACTTCAAAACCATGTCGGAAATGTTGTGTCGGTTAATTATACTCATCTATGGCCATCTAATAATCCAGAATACATGATTTAACATTAATGCCAGATTAATGAAGATCATAGACACCAAGCTTTTGGAAGTGTGTAAAGATTTGGAGATTTGTTTGTACCAGATTAAAAAACTATGTACGCAATGTTTTTCACTCTGGACAATTGAGAGGTCCAATGCTGTGCCCCATTTCAGCCTATGAAGGGGACATTAGGTGCAAAGATTTTGATTTGGGGTGGCTTGAGTTTGAGAGATCCAGTGAAGAGCCCTAATTCATCTTATGGAGCACTGGAAGAGATGCTATGATGAAGTGAAGATTATGTTCCTTTAGCATATAAATTCTACTTGACCCACACAGGAAACTGGAGAATTGGAACTGTAAGGGTATGTTCACACGGGCTAATTTCGGCGCATGGCGCGCCATATTTGCTCTCTAATACGGGTGAGATGCCGAAATTACGGTAATCCATAGTTCTCATAGAGAACTATGGATTACGCCTCCTCTCCCCACTCGTACAATACGATCGTACTGTACACACGGGGAGATAAGTGACATGTCAATTACTTGCGGCGAATATGTGCCGCGAGTAATGCATGTCAATGGGGGCTCCCACATCACCCAGCGTAATTGCAGCCATACTGTACGTGCCGCAATTACACCGTGTGAACATACCCTTATAGTGGCAATACTGCTGAAGAGATGAAGATTATGTCCCTTTAGGACATAAATTTCCCTTCCCAAATAGGCAACTGCTCTGCAATATGCCAGGGGGACAATCTCCACTTGATCAACAAAATAATTCACAGTTGCTCGTATTGCTAAAATTTTAATTTACTGAAAAAAAAAAATACTTAACATTTCTTTTTAGCTTAAAGGTTCATTCATTTATGTTCAGAGATAGTCCAAATAGTAATACTGAGTGCAGAAATCTCAGCAATGCTTTGTACCCAACATTGAGATAAAGTGGTGATGATGATCACCTGGAATATTGCAGAACAGTGTCCTGTTTGTGTCAAGTGAAGATTATGTCCTAGGGGGACATAATCTTCACTTGGCCCATATATGTTATCTGTGAACAGCTCCGGTGATCAGCATTAACTCTGTATTCAGAAACTTCCAAATGCAGAACTAGTGTGGATGTAAAGTACTTGTATGTGAACCGAAAAAAAAAGATTTCTTGATGGCCACAAAGCCCTGTGTTACCTGCTCCTGTAATGGTCAATGTTGAAGCTTTCAATCTTGCACTTGACTTTAGTGTACACATCCTGGACATCAACAGAAGCATTAAGATCTTCCAGCTCACTGACAACACAAAGCTCTGCAAAAAATACAAAGTGCAGGTTAGACAGTGAAAGAACATAGGACTGGTGACGGACGGGGTAACGTGTGACGTGTTACTATTATAAGTCATACTTGTGCCTTTATATGAAGGGTCAGCAGCAAACAGCTTGACCGTAATTTTGGGTAACATCCACTGCATCCACAGACTGACTCGGCCGCTTGAAACTCCAATGTTACTTGTTGTTTGCTCTAGGGTAACAGAGTCTGAGAATGGGGATTCTGCAGCTTGTATAGAGTCGCCCTATAGAGAAAAATAAGCAATAGTAAACTAAGGAAATCAACAAAATTGGCAAAAAATGTTTAGATATTAGGAGAAGCTTGTATGGTACTGAATAGAAGGATACATAAGTCAGTGTTAAGAACATATATTGAGTAAATTTGAAGAATACATTTAGCTAGTGTCGCTTGGCGTGCACTTTTGTCCTGCACTTTTCACCATAACTGCATTGATTATTTGCCACCATACAAAAGTGCTATTTTTATATATTTTCCTATTGTTAAGATTGTTGTACAATTGAAAATGAAATATTGAGGAACAAGATTTGCAGAAAAGGATAAATATATTTTGTGTGTTAATTTATTATTTTCATTTTCAAACAGGAACAAACTAAGAGGCCAAGAGAAACCGATGACAAAAGTTAGAACCAGCAGCACCTGGAAAGAGATGAGAGTGGGTGAACAGGATCATAGGAGATGGCTCAAAATGTCTGTGTATTTAAGTTAATAGGTATATGGTATGAATAAATTACAGCCAAGAAACAGATGAGTGTAATAGATTCAATACAACTTTGGTTAAGAAATTACATTTTGTAAGGTTATTACGGTACTTGTCCATTAAGTGTACATTATGTGCACTGACAAGCAAAAGGGTAACAATGTTTTGAACGGGACTTTCAGGCTCCATATCTCACCATCTATTACAGCTTGGAACGTGAGGCTACCATCATTTTAGAGACAGTCATCTTGGCTATCTCATACATAAATTTGACTTGCAAATAGTTAGCAGCTGCTTAGTTATGCAGATTCTTGTTAAGTAACTGCATTGTTACTGATTTGCTCACACAAATCTAAATTTTAACATTTATTATTTTGTTAGCATTTTGTAAGTCCACCTTTGTCGTTTAACACTGCCTGGGGCATCTAGCCAATAATCAAAAAATTTACTTGTAAATCATCTGTAATAGTGAGGTGCATGCAGTGATTGGTAGTCTAGTAGTGTCTCTGTATAGTACAATGTGGTACTACATGTCCTGTACTGCTCTTACATGTATTAGTGAGGTGCATGCAGTGGTTGGTGGTCTATAGCACCTCTCTGTAGTACAGTGCAGTACTACATGTCCTGTACTGCTCTTTACTTGTGGCAGGATGGGCGGCTTCTTTGGGCACCATGTGGGGCTCACATTTTCTTTTTCCTGGCCCATTGTGTATAAAGTACATGACCCGAATGAGCTCCTGTCCTCATCATAAACAGTGATGTCCAGATTCCAGCAGCTTTCTGATGTTATATAAGGAATTGCTTTGTCTATATTAGTTATCTGCTTCATTTTTTTGTCTCCATTTTCTATTATGTTGGTGACATTTTGAGGCCTCCGAACCAATTATCAGTTTTCTATATAGTTATTGTTTCAGCATACAATGGTTGTTATTTAAAACCAATCGTATGAACATCATATATTGACCAACCACTGTATAGAATGTTCCTCCGTAGCTAAACATTAAAGACTAGCAAAATGCACTGCAGGCAGATTAATACAGCTAATGTTGTACCCAAATGGCCAACAGCTTTTCAACAAACTTTGAAAAAGTCAGCAGTACAAGTGAAGATACTCTGTGATATATATCTTATCAAAAAAGAAACCTTCCTTTGCACTTACCAAGCTCCTGTGTCCCTCACCCCTCCAAAGCTGATCTCTCTCTCTGAAAAATCTACTAAAATCTGTCTGGTGTTCACAAGGCAGACTGTCAGCTGACTGAGTGATCAGGTTACATGTCACCCATAAAAGTCTATGGATAAGGGAATGGGATGAGGGGGGGACAAAGTGAAAAAAAAAAAGTCAGCTTTAGTAAGGGTGCTTTCACACGGTGCGCTTTTGATGCGCTTTTTCAATGCGTTTTTTGTGCAGGAGGGCACAGCAATTAATGCTGTACATTGCTGCACAAAAATAGCAGTAATTACTGCGATTTTACCAAGAATTTACCGCGATTTTTGTGCAGCAATGTATAGCATTTATTGCTGTGCCTTCCTGCACAAAAAATGCATTGAAAACACGCACCGTGTGAAAGCACCCTAAGGGCATGTTCCCACGGCAAGGGACAAATACCGGCCGGTTTGCCAGCCGGCATGTGTCCGGTTTTGCGGCCGTCCCCACGGCCGCGGAGGTGGGGGGGACGGCTTTTCTCCGCGATGAGCGGAGAAAAGCCCTCCCCCTCCCATTCAGGTGTTCATATTCCGTCCGGAAACCGGATGGAAGAATGAACATGCTCAATGCTTTTTGAGCGGACCGCGAGCGGCGAAAACGCCCGACGGAAAACCCGTGCAGTGGGGACTGCTGCGCGGGTTTTCCATAGAGCACAATTGTGCTCATTTTCGGCTGGTTTTTCAGGCGGTCTGAAAAACCGCAAACCGGCTGAAAAACCTGGCGAAAACCCGTGCCGTGGGGACATGCCCTAGGTGTTCTCAAACCCCAGCACTTGATTCACAGGTTTCGCTGCTTAGCCCTCCATGCTGCTCCTACTGAGGGAATGCTGCAGAGAAGCCGGGTGTGTATGTCTACTTGTTTGTTAGTTTTATGGGAGACATCATAGCAGCTAGTCTAAAACCAGTAGTTGATCATTCAAAATAGAGCCTGCAAAAGGCTGAACAGTTAGAAAAAAAAGACAATTTTCAGGTTCTGTAAAGGCCAAAAACAAAAAAAATTTTTAAGGAAAAATTTGAAAATATACTTTATTTATTAAAGTAGACTTCTACACTAATGAGCTGCTACCAATATTTAATAAATGCAGTTAAAATTATATGGTATCACTAATGTGGTACCATTACTTAGATTACACATAGCTTTGTGGCCTTCCAGCTATTGCAAAACTACTACTCCCATCATGCAATGACAGCTGCAGGCTGTCAGGACATAATAAAATTTGTAATCTTGCTGCAGCTACAGAGACATAGATTGAGTAACACTGATGTATATAATATGGACACTAGGTTGAGAACAATAACAACCTAGTATTTACCCAAGTCATTCAGCCTAATTATCTGTGTATACTAAGCAGACACCTGGAGTATAAAAAATACTACAATGTATTTACTGAAATCACTCAGCATGATAAACTGTGATGCAGCACTAGTGCAGATTTATTCCTACTTCTACCCCGGACCACATAAAAAGCTGTAATATTCACACGGCAGCACGGGTGGTCTGACGAAAGCATGCATCAGGCCGGTAAGCGCTGTATACTTTTAAAGCAATTACAATGTTAAAGACTGGAATAAACATACTTAAAAGATGCCACTTAGAAAAGTTCAACATAAAAGACAAAGGAGTGGGAACTATTAACTAGTTGAGTGTCAGAAAGTAGAAAAGGTCACAGGCAATTTGTAACAGTAGAGATCATAAATCATTAGTTATGTTATTGCTAAGCAGCTTCTGAAACTGTACTGCCCGCAATTAAGGGAAATTTAGCTAAAATTTTGGTAATTTTCTTTGTATGTAAAAACATATCTGATATCATTGGAGTCTGGATGGAAACAGAATCTATGCGTGAGGTTTGTGCTTCATTTTTCTGTCATATTTGGCCGTTAAATAGAAAAAAAAATGATCTTGGTTAAGTTTTTGGTTATTTTATTAAAAATATTTTTATTAAGCACCAGAAAAAAGAAATGTACAGCAATTCCATGATTCAACATGTTTGTAAGTTACAATTGCAGAATTGCAAAGTTTTTAGTTATTTTAGCACAGCTTTCTTTTTACATTGACTTCCAGCCACTTAAATGATGGGTAGATGATCGATTGTGAGCAAATAGGAGGCAAAGGCTTATGAATACAGCAGACTCAAAATTATAAATCCACTGTATTTTTTCTTTCATTTTTGGTGCCAATTGGTAGAAATGCTTGAACGTGTACCAAAAATGTTACATTTCCTAACTACTTTAAGACCACCGTGACGGTTGCCATTATTTCCTCCACCTGGGACCTGGTATCTGTATGGCCAATTTTGCCTAAATGCGGACTATGCATCTGTATCATGTCCATGGTCGAGCTCTCCATCAGCAGTACCGTCAGAGTACACGATTGTGAATTAGGCATATGTACCATGCTTCTCCGGTTTCTGTAGTATTTCTACACACTTGATGGTGATTATACCTACTACTTTCTTGCACATTTGTACAACCTGTTTACATCCTTTTAGTTGGTGTTCATTCGTACTCTTTTTATAAACCAGAATATGTTTGGATTTTGTATTCTCTCCCTGATGAACCATTTGTATTTTTGGCGGAAACGTGTTGGAGGAGTACTTTTGTAGTATCGGTATAAATGTATTGGAGGAGTACTTTTGGAGTATTGGTGTAAATGTATTGGAGGAGTACTTTTGTAGTATCGGTGTAAATGTATTGGAGGAGTACTTTTGTAGTATCGGTATAAATGTATTGGAGGAGTACTTTTGTAGTATAGGTGTAAATGTATTGGAGGAGTACTTTTGTAGTATCGGTATAAATGTATTGGAGGAGTACTTTTGTAGTATAGGTGTAAATGTATTGGATGAGTACTTTTTTAGTATCGGTATAAATGTATTGGAGGAGTACTTTTGTAGTATAGGTGTAAATTTATTTGAGGAGTACTTTTTGAGTATCGGTGTAAATGTATTGGAGGAGTACTTTTGTAATATCGGTATAACTGTATTGGATGAGTACTTTTGTAGTATCGGTATAAATGTATTGGAGGAGTACTTTTGTAGTATAGGTGTAAATGTATTGGAGGAGTACTTTTGTAGTATCGGTATAAATGTATTGGAGGAGTACTTTTTACAGTATCGGTGTAAATGCATTAATTTTGTTATTTCATCTATATGTATAGTTCTAACAGTAGATTATTTTTGTAGAAGTACCTTTAGAAATCTTTGTATTATCCTATCACACATTTTTCCAGCCTAGTAGTTCTTTCTGTTTTGGTTCTGTACAACACACATCCCACGGGGCAGTTTGGGAGTGGTCCTGGGACATTCCCGAGGAGTCTGGTTCCCACTTCCTGCACAAGTCTGAATTACTACATATTAGAAGGGAAGCTCTCTATACTCATCAAAAAGGAAGTTCTGCAGCAGCTCAGGTATGCATGGTAAGGAATACTTCCAACACACTTCACTTTGGGGTTCCATATAAATGCTTTTAGTCTTCAACCTTGGTGACAATTCATATTCTTATAAGGTGTGTGTACATCCATATCCTCTTGGCTAAATATATCACAAGATGTGTGGTGCTAGATCAGGCCTGCACAAATATGGCCCACCAAAGGATTTCTGGTAACATGCAACTGCCCACAGAGGCGTGGCTTGTGTAAACACCACGCCAAAATGTGCATATCCGGTGGTCTAATTATGTCTACAGGCAGTCGGGGCAGTCCTGGGTAGTTTTAGACACCACGGGGGCCAAGTTGTGCAGGTCTGTGGTAGATCAGCTTTGAATACTCAGTAGGGAGTTGTTTAAGCTATAAATGCTACATGTGAGCACTCAGTGGCAATTTAGACTGAAGCCTATTGAGGGTTTTGGTAGCATGTTGTAATAATGTATTTAATTAATATAATGAGAAATTGGAGTCTTTGACACATAGGAAGCAGCTCTTTGTTAAGCTTAGGAGATCAAATGAGCAAAGTGGTTGCTTTTTTTTTCAGGGCAGCTCCTAAAGTCACAGTTCTTTGGTCCTGCCTCCCAAGGCTTTCAACATGTGGAAGGAAACAGGAACATGGAGGTTTAAAAAAGGAAGGTAGACAAAAGGAGGTGGGGGTTGAAAAATCCCTTAATGTGATTGTGTGACAGTTTAGTTTAGACACATCTTTAACATATATTACATACGTATCTACTCATTCTCCTGCTCAGCCTCATATAACTGAATAGATCTATGCAGTAAAACTAGGTATGTCTGCACACACACAAATATATAATATATTAATGTGAGTGGAAGCTTACTATATATATATATATATATTATTAATATTATATATATATATATATATATATATATATATATATATATATATATATATTGTAAGCTTCCACTCACATTAATTCGGCCGCCGTCTTGGATAGGCCCGGGGATTAATTTAGCTCGCAGGATTGCCGTCCTTGGTAGAACAGATTTGGCAAGCTGACACAGGGTTCTCTTTATCCTGGCTTCAGCCAGTTTTATTAGCACAACACAGAAAACGTATACGGTACACAAAAATACAAATAAACACCTAGGCCGTCTAGCCACTGTCTACAAATTAATGAGTCCCTCACTAACCTGCGGTCAAGACCTACCGTCCAGCACCGCCAGCACTCAGTTCACCAGCCTCCACTGGTACCGGCTTCCTCAAGCCTGGGGGTTAAGAGCCTCCTCTCACCAGCTCCACTGCTTCTCCAAACAGCAGTTGACCACACCCCCTGAATACCTGAAGTGGGAGGCCTTTAATCGGTCTCCAGAGACCTACCCAATACCAGGGCTGGACCATAGGGACCTGGAATGTGGGAACAACCACCCACCCATCTGCAGTTGTTCCGGGAAGACCAGCCCTTAATGGCTGGACATGAGCCATGCTAGGTACAAGGGTCAGCAACCTAATGCTGCTGACCGACAATACCTGGCTTCCCCCACCGAGACCAGGCTCTCGGTGGCACTTTCGCCATCTAGTGGAAGCACCAAGCGACCGCCTAAGGTCGCCCGGCCACAAGACAGACAGACAGACAGACAGACACACACACAGCTGAAACCAGAAGTTTACATACACTATATAAAAATTCCACTTATGCATGTTTTTCTCACTATCTGACGTGAACTAAGAATAAACCTTACCTGTTTTAGGTCATTTAAGATTACCAAAATTATTTCTTTCTTCAAAGTCCAAAGTTTACATACACTGATTACTATGCCTTTAAACAATTTGGGACAGTCTATAATATGATGATGTTATGTCTATGCAAGCTTCTGATTGGTTTATTGGCAACATCTGAGTTAACTGGAGAAACACCTGTGGATGTATTATAAGCACGCCAGAAACACACTGCTTCTGTGTGTAACATCATGGGAAAGTCTCCAGAAATCAGCCAAGATATCAGGAAGAGAATTGTGGACTTGCACAAGTCTGCTTCATTCTTGGGTGCAATTTCCAAATACCTGAAGGTTCCTCGTTCGTCTGTACAAATAATTATACGCAAGTACAAACAAGATGGGAATGTCCAGCCATCATACCGCTCAGGAAGATGAATGTGCTTCGGTCCGACATATGAATACATCAGCCAGGAAGTTTAAGCTTGGGTGGAAATGGGTCTTCCAAATGGACAATGACCCGAAGCTACTGCCAAACTGGTTATAAAGTGGTTTAAGGAGAACCAAAAGTCAATGTTTTGGATGGTCATCACAAAGCCCTGACTCCCCCTATTAAAAAATTTTAGGGGGAAAACTAAAAAGGCAGGTGTAAAAAAAGGGCGGATTACAAAAAAGGCTAGAAAACCCCCGGGTTTCTTTTCAGGGGGGGAAGGGGCCAAAATTCCTACCAACAATTGTGGAAAGCTTTTGGAAGGATATCCAAATCCCTTGAAAAAGATACAGTTTAAGGGCAATGCTATCAAATACTTTAAAGAAATGTAAAAGAAACCCTTTTTTATTTGCAGGGAATTAATTTTAAAATTTCCTTAAAAATTAATTTTCTCCCTTATTCGGGGAAATTTTGGGAAAATAAATTTTTTTGATAATCCAATTTACCTAAAAATGGTAAAAGGGTTTTTTTGTTTTTTCCCCCTGTCGGATTATGAGAAAAAAAAAGCATATGGCCTTTATATATACATAAAGTAAACTTCTGGGCTCAACTTTCACACACTATATTTTATATACAAACAAATTAATTTTATATATAAATAAAATATACATATAACATTACTATATATACATATTTCAAACATAAAAATATACATACCCTAAACATAAAACTTACTATATATATATATTATATTATATTAAATATACCCTTAACCCCATATATACATAAAATATATATATAAACACATATAAATTTTAAAAAAACATAAACATTTTAAAAAATACACATTTAAAAAAATATATACAAAAATATACATATATAAATGCACCCTTTTACATATATATATATACACATATACATTTTACAAAATATACCCTTTTTATTAAAAATTTTAAAAAAATAAAAACATAAAACTTTTACATATAATTTTACATATACATTATATTACAAAAATATACATAAAAATAAAACACATTCACATATATTTTATATAAAACACATATACAAAAAAAACACATAACATTTAAAATATATAAACAAAATAATACATATATATATATACACCCTATAATAAAATTATATAACACATATACATATATATAAAACCAATATACAAAATATATACACATATAAATTTATATTCAAATAACATATTATATAACCAAATATTTAAAAAATATACACATAAAATTTTTAAAAAATTTTTATATTTTACACAAATATTTATATTTTATATACACATTACATATAAAAAAAATATATTATATATATAAACATAAATATTAAATATATATATTTATATATACACATTATTATATATAAAAAATTTATATTTCACAAAATTTTATAAAAATTTCAATTAAAATATACACATATAAAATATTTTATTTTAAAATATATATATATATACACATATTTTTAAATTTTAAATTTCCCTATTAAAATACACATATATATATACAAAATTTTTCATATATATACATATACCCTAATATATATTATATAAAAACAAAATAAATACAAAACATTTATATATACACATAAATTAAAATAACATAAAAATTACACTTTTATATACATATACATATATATACACATATATAAACATTTTAAAATATATTTACATACATATATATATAATACACACAACAACCCCAACATAAATATATATATATATATAAAAAAACACAAAAGCACAAAAATTTGGGATTTTTTTTGGGTTTTGGTTGAAAATTTAAGGGTGAACATAAAAGCCTTTTGGGAGTGGCTACAATCAGACCATGGTTTCGAATGGTCTGATGTGACACCTTTTTTTCTCCCTTTAAATTTCCCCGGGTTGTGTTTGGGATTTATCAAGCTGTTCCCAAAAGGGGATTGTTTACAATGAAGCGGTCCATGTGTGATGGAGCCAAAAAACGGCCACTTCTTTTTCCTTTCTGTGACCTCCCAGTCGGGGGATCCCCGCTTGAAGCCTCGGGAATGGCAAGGTATTTTGATCATTTGTAAGGTGTTGCCCTTTATGTGATGATGTCAAAATGTTTTTAAAAGCATGATGAAGAGGACTAAATTTTAGGGAATCTTTCAAAAAGATTATCCCCCCCCCTTTCTGAGGGCCGCACAACATTTTCGGGCCCGTTTTCCGCCTTGGGAAACCCTTTTGTGTTAAAATGGGGTTTGTTTTCCCGAGCTTTTTCACTCAAATTTTGGCAGTTTGTAGCCTGTTCTGCCATAAAAGAATCTGCTTAATACATGAGCAGGCATTAGTTCCTCTCACAGGTAGCTCCACCCATTATTGGACAGCCATACCCACTTGAGGTCAATTTAACCTATTACTTTGAATAGGTAGAAACATGTGAATAACTGTCAGGTGGGCGGGGCTAACACCTGCTTATGAATAAGCTGGACTCTTTTTTTTGGCTACAAACTGCCAGATCTGAGCATTAAAGGGAATCTGTCACATAGATTATGCCCCCCTTGCTGAGGGCAGCACAAGCTAGTGACAGACCTGCTGTTTCCAGCGCTGTGTCCCTAATTCTTTAGGATGCTGTAGTTTTAGAGCATTTACCCCTCAAATCTTATTCATGCGCAGGTGTTAGCCCCGCCCACCAAAGGCTAGCTCCACCCACTGACAGTTATTCACATGTTTCTACCAATTCAAAGTAATAGGTTTATCAGTTGAGGTGGGCGGGGCTAGCCTCAGGTGGGCGGGGTATGAAAAAAACTGACTCTTTAAATGACTTTTCTGGCTGAAAACTGCAGATTTGAGCACTAAATGCTCTAAAACTACAGCATCTTACAGAATAAGGAACACAGCGCTGGAAACAGCAGGTCTGACACTAGCTTGTGCTGCCCTCAGCAAGGGGGGGCATAATCTATGTGACAGGTTCTCTTTAAATGCTCTGAAACTGCTGCATCTTACAGAATAAGGGACACAGCGCTGGGATCAGCAGGTCTGACACTAGCTTGTGCTGACCTCAGCAAGGAGGGCATAGACTATGGGACAGGTTCCCTATAAATCCCAATTCAGACCGATACCCTAAATTTATTTGGCGATTCAGGGACCAAACACCTTAATTTTGGCATTAAGCTCCTTGTTAGAGATCAGCAAGTTCTTCAAAAAGTGCATATGTATCTATATATGTAAATATGTGTGTGTGTAAAATAAATATATATATATATATATATATATATATATATATATATAATTTTATATATACCACATACACACACATATATATATATAACATACATACAACATACATATACATATACACATATACACATACATACATACTGTGGATATCCCTGTGGAGGATAGTAGTGGACCCGGCGCACTCAGCAAAAGATCGGCGTCTCAGGCAATGGTATAATTAAACCATCAACATTTTATTCTAAAACTATCGGAGCTTTAGGGCCCCGACAGAATTAAAACAGAACAATAAAAACAAGTGCACAGTCTCTCGTGCACTCATTTTTATTGTTCTGTTTTAATTCTGTCGGGGCCCTAAAGCTCCGATAGTTTTAGAATAAAAAGTTGATGGTTTAATTTATACCATTGCCCGAGACCCGATCTTTTGCTGATGCGCCGGTCCACTACTATCCTCCACAGGGATATCCCCAGTACTTCTCGCCAGGTTCATTATAGGACCTGGATATTCTTTGGACCAAGGCAGCCGTGCAGAGGGCGACGGAAAAAACAGCCCTTCAAACGAATCTGAGTGTTGTGCCTCTTCTTTGCACAACTTTATATGGTATATATATTATATATACACACACATACACACATATATACACACACACACACACCTGGTACTGGTCAGTAATTTACTTTACATTATATCAAAACTGAGCAAATTACAACAGCACTAGTGTGTTCAAAAAATAGAATATCTATCAAAGTCCATCAGGGTTAAGGAATGCAGCATGGAACAATGACACGTCAGTCCATGAAATAAAACACAGAAGGCATCAGAATATCCAAAAATTAGCCTTGCAGCCATGTCCGATAGCTTTGCATTTTATAGCACATTTCCATATTGATTTAGACATTTTAAGAGAACAGGATTCTCTACATACTTGAGTTCGCTCTTGTCTCCCCTTAACTTTCCCACACCTTCTCACGCCAAGTCCTAGGATAAACAATTCCCTTCTTTCACCGATGCTTTGCAAATTGGTCCAAATTCAAAGTTTATTGTTTTAGCCAAAATTTATCTTTGAGCATCGGGAAGAACTAAACACATAAGGTCTTCATCCTTGGCCCGCCTCAAGGCCCCAAGATGATCGTAGCTCTTGGCCACACTGGTGCTATATCTTATCAAAATAACTCGAGCTTCTTGTTCAATCACCAAGTGTCCCAGAGGACTAAACACTTCTACCACTGTTTAGGCCTATATAAACAGTAACAAGTGGTGTGTTGTAGTCTGAATTACCTTTGCTCTCCAGCTCCTAATCTGAGCGTGGTAAGGAGAAAAAAAAAATGATTAACTCTTTTTATGCTTTCATCTATGAGAACTACCCTGCACATGTCTCCCCTCCCTCAATATACCCCCACACGCCACCCAGACTGAAATGAATGCAGGAAGCTATGGAGCTCTCCCATAAGCACACACAGGAGTTCAATGCTCACCATAAACTTGTCAGCGAGAAAAGAATTACTCACAGCTCAAAATATAAATCATCTACGGATATTGTAAGCAAATGCCTCCTTTTCCAGTTCAATATAAACAAGTGGTCAGATGGATTCCCTGCCCCCTACTTCAAGACAAAAAAAATCATTTAAAAGTTCACTACACTTGAAAGAAGACTTTGAAAAATAATCAGTGACTTTCCAAGCCCACAGAACAGAGGATGCCTTCTACGCAAAACATACAAAGTTCAAAAATTCATAAATATGGCCTGGAGAAACTTAGCTCTGTTTGACAGAGCTCAAGGCTTTAAAAGCAAATTGGAAGGATACACATACGCGGATGTGCTGTTCATGTTTGAATGGCCTTTACCATTCATGTGCGCAATTTACGGAGGGCCCCCAAGTCTTTCTGGTCACACAAACATTTTAACTGGTGTTACAGACGGTGTCCTTCACTTATAATCTCCAGCCGACAAATCAAAAGCTGGAAATATTTTTTTCCGTGATACCACCAACAAAGACTGATAAACTGCTCAAGGCTGAAACATAAATTACCAATGACAGTCGGGGAGGAAACATGAATGTAAAATAAATAAGCAGAAACTGTCCTAAGACGAAAATACCTGACAAAAAAAAGAAAATTCAAAATACACTAAAAAATAGTTATTTAGTGTTCTTTCTTGATGAGCAGATACGGGAATAAGGAGGTTTATAAACGACAGTGTTTATCAGAAAATTTCCAATATTATATTTATTCAAAGTCCAATACAAAAATAGCAATAATGAAAGGCGACTGAGCCTGGAACGAGAACACTCATGATGCCTCTAATCTGTGCTTTTGTGTGTCTGAAGCTATAAAGAATTTATTCCTTAGAAGCTGGATTTTTCTATTGGACTTTGAATTCTGCAGTTTAAGTCTTTCTGACACTTTTTCTGTGCTTCATTTCGACTCCTAGGCTGGATACATACAATCTTTTCTGCTATTACTTTCATTGGTACATATTATGATCATTTAGCTTTTATATGCTTATTATGTTTTAATATGTTAACACAAAGAATATCAATGTTATTGTTTTTATCTTTTGATGAGCAGATGAGAGAAAAAGAACGTTTATAAAATATTGTAAGGATACGTTCACACGGAGCAAGTGCAGCGCAATCGCCGCCCAATTGCCCAAAGCAGTTTTCTGCCTTGCAGCATCATTATTTTTTTTACATGTTTACACCGCAAAGAATCAACATGTCAAATGGCGCGTATGGTATGTACTGAAAAATATGAAAAATTATGTAAAATCATTGTCGTCTAAATGCAAAATATGTACCAAAATAAGCTGTGTGCACATACCCTAAGGTTGTGTCCACACGACGAGTATCTCAAATTGGAATCCACACGGATTCCGACTTGAAATACTCATCTAAAACTTAAAGTAAATCATTCCCATTTACCCCAATAGAAAATATGCACTGTAGGTCATACAACAAATATTTTCAACATAACAAAATGTAGAAAATGTTCATTATTTAGTTGGAAACCATGTGGAAACTTTATTACTGAGGCCAATGGTGATGGCTAAAAACCTTGTGTAAAAAGCACCACAAACATATGTATGCCGTTTTTAATGAAGATCTGCGTCCAAAACCACATAGAAATTAATGGGACTCATTTCTGACTGAAAACCGCAAGTAAAAAAACGACCCTAAATCCACATGCAATAACGTGAAATATTTGTTGAAAAAGCATTGTCCAATGCGGTTTTCAACGGCAGAATCTAACCAGTAAATTTTACCATAAGTATCAGAAGGAATTCAATATAACTTTTATTGCTATGTATTTTGTTCCTCTGTTCCGTGATTACCACAAACATATATATATATATATATATATTGTTTATCCCTCATTGTGGACATGACAAGAGGTGTATAGTTCAGATACGGGGTGAGCTGCTGGTTTGCTATATTTGGAAGTTACTGATTGCTGTGTCTCAAGTCTATACAACACAATAAGGTGAGCGTGGATTATTTTATGAAGTCTGTAACTTATATTTATCTCAAACTACTTCTCTTTTTATTTTTGTATCCCAAAACAGAGGACTACATTTTTTCCTACATAAAGCAAGGACTTTATGGTGATGTCCCCAAGTTTCTGAATAAAATTAGCTTCATAAGGAAAACACATAACAGAAATGCTACAGATTTTTCAAGGATTCACAGCAAAACTGAATTTCATCCATATGTTGCAGATCCTCTACATATGGAATTTTTTATATCTGTAGCATGTCAATTCTTTTGTGGATCTTCAGCCCACATTTTCCTCCTCTTGATTCAGAGTGTCGAAATATGCTTGTCAAATCCTATGTTACATATGTAGATTTTTCTGTGGATTTGAACTACTGTATAGTAAAGATGACATAAGATGCACCTTTAATGTTAAAGTTTTAAATACTGTTTTGACTATTAAAAAAAATAATAATTCTGGTGGGCTGCAATAAGTCAGGAGGTTTTGTGCAATAAAAAAACAGAAAAAAATATGTTAAAAAAAATCACAAGGATTCTTTAAATGACAAAATTAGTATGAGAAACATTGGACTCGCCGCACATTACTTCTTATATTTTACTAATCATGATTTTTATTTCAGAAAAAAATAACAATGAAAGAATAAATTTAGCATACTTAACATAGAACATTTAATAATGGATATAAATATCAAATGAGAAAAAAAATATATATATTCCAATCCAACAGGACAAAGTGTCCAAGATAAAATGCTAATAAAAACAGTGACAAAAATTTCCTATCATTTAACATCCTACCTTGGAACCCCAAACCCAGCACATGAAACTGATGTTACTTTTTTTTTTTTGACTTTTAGATGGAAAGTGCTTTTTCAGCTTGACCCTATAATTTTTCTACGGCTAATTATGGAAAAAAAAATGGTACACTAATTACATAAGATAAAATGGGTTCTAATACTGTATTCAGTGATCGACATTGAGAGTTACATATTAAAACAACATGTTCACATTTAAGAGGATGGGAGTTATAATCATCTGTTCTCCCTCCCAGCATTTTCAACACATACCGTATTTATAGAAAAGACAAAAAACAGAACAAAATGTGAGCTAAATGGGGGTGAAAATTAACACAAGGAGGAAAGAAAAGGAAAAACCTATGAGCCGCACATGGTGTTGACACAGGCTGGCTCCTTTCATGTTTTTCATGCTGTCAGTTATCTGAACGCTCAGCATGCATGACTATTGGGTGGCCAGAAGACGGACAAAAAGAAAACAGACTGGGATATATTTACTTTCTGTAACCATTTTATGATAATCTGTATAGTATACATGTTGAAAGCCTAGTTCATATTTACAGTCATTTCACGTCTTCATCTTTTTCCACTGATTTTCTTGGAATAATTTCATATTTTTACCAGACATAGCAATATTTAATTTTGGCAATTAAAGTTTCAGTGCTATTTTATGCAAAAATATTCTGCACACATTGCAAGTAGTTTCTGAAACATGCATCTGATTTATGCAAATACTCCTGCTTACATGGAAAATCATAACTATACTGTTTATGTAAAGGCAAAACATAAGTGCAAAACAATAAAAAGTATAAAAACAAAAAATGAAATTGCTATACAATGATCATACTAAACATTTTTACTGCAGGCAAAGCATTGAAATATAGGCAGTCCCCGGGTTATGAACGAGATAGGGACTGTAGGTTTGTTCTTAAGTTGAATTTGTATGTAAGTCGGAACAGGTATATTTGTTAAATGTAATTCCAGCACAAACGTTTTTTTTTTTCGGTTTTGGGTAGTGCAGGAAAGGGTTTTTACATTTGTTTTGCTGTCTGTGCCCCTGTTAAAAATATTTTCACCTCATGTGCTGTTTTGGCATGCTGGAACTTGTTGTTCCACAGCTACTATCTGCTGTGGAATATGGAACTACAAGTGCCAGCATGCCCCATAAGTCGCTGTTTGTAACTAGGGGACAGATGTAAGTCTGAACGGTGTAAGTTGGGGACTGTCTGTATATTATTCCTTATAGGATCTCTCAGTTTTCATGCCATCTGTATTGTAGTATTATTTCTCATTGTTTCTGTCCTGAAGAGAGTGTTTGGTTCCACGACTATATATTTAAAGGGAATCTGTCGCCAATTTTTTTTTTTACTTATTAAATCAAGACCCCGATCAATCTTTTCCTCTCAGTCGTTTTTATTTCCTGATTGTAGATTTCTCTATTCGACCGTCTATATATGATTGTGGGGAAGACATTCTTGCTTGCACTGCTTTAACAGCAGTCAGAGAGATGCTTTACAGCAGCTTTATGCACATAGGATTCTTAAGACAGATTCTGTCCCATAGACTTCTATAGGAGAGTTTTGTAGTCATGCTGTGTGACCTGGGAAGAAATCACTCTGCAGGGAGGAGGGGGGTGAGAGATGTGACATCTCCTATTGTGACTGGTAGATTCTGTGTTATCTATACACATTGGTGTCTCCTTTGAGTTTGACCCTGCTTTTACTGATAATGACGATTATTAGGCTTAGTGCCCAAAGTGAAAACTGCAGGACTTAAGAATTATTTAAAAAAATACTGAAAGTAATATGGAAAATTAAAAAAAAATATAACCAAAAATTCCTAAAAAATGTGTTTAACGTAAAAATGTGAGTTAAAGAATAAGTCATTTTTTGATGAAACTTTGCCTTTAACAGATTAGATAAGACTTGTCGTCTCTCCTGATACATCTGATTTAGTAAATGAGTTCATTCCCCGTGAAATTACAATTCATAATTATCTTATTATGCTGTTGCTCTGTTATTCCTTCTAGGAATTTAGGAATAAATTGACAACTGGGCATAAACAGTTACGAATATATCACCCCACACTCTCCCACTGTCCAATCAGACAGTGTAGGGACACACCCTTTATAAAGGAATGTTTACACCCAGTTGTGAAATTATTCATAAATTTCTAAGAGGAATAACAGAGGAATGGCAAAATGCAGAGTTCTAGGAAACTAGACACTTAGAATTGTTGTATCATAGGAAAAACAAGTGATAGGACCTTATTAACCCCTTCCCGACACAGGACGCATAGGTACGTCCTGGTGCCAATAAGGACCTATGCAGTGGGCTTACTCTAAGTTCGCTACATAGGAGGCTGGTGTTGGCTGCTGACTGCAGCTGACACCTACCGCTAACATTAGGGAATGGAGCTGGCTCCGTTCCCTGCTGCTTAACCCTTTAGACGCTGCATGGTCAAAATGAATGAGAAATGGTTCCACACACCATTCCTCACTCTGATTGGCACCCCCACGGCGAGATCACGGGGTGCCAATCTGTTAACGTGGCAGCTGGAAGCCCTGTGGCAGGAAGCATTATAACATCTTTGTACACCCTTCTGCATTGTTTATATAATGCAGAAGGGCGTACCCTAGTGGTCAAGTACCCTAAGCAGCCTTAAAGGAGTTTTCTCACCACGCTGTTTCACTAATTCACAAGCAGTTTTAAATTCACTTTGTCTCTTCAGGCTGTGGGTGTTTTTTTAGCAGTGATTAGCATATTTGGCTTCACTGTAAATAACCGAGCAGGAGATGTTGGCTCAGTGATAGCAAACAAAGGGTGGTGATTAACGGTACATACTCAGACTGGATCCTTGCTACTAGTGGGGCACCACAGGGTTCAGTATTGAACCCTATCCGTTTTAATATTTTCATTAATTATCTTACACATGGCTTGCACATGTTATTGCGTATTTGATCAGTAAGGGCATGTCCCCATCGCAGAGAGCAAATACCGGTCCGTGCAATGTCTTTTGGACCACCGGTGGTCTAAAAAACCCCTCCAGTGGAAAATCCGTGCAGTGGGGACTATTCTAGGGGTTGACAGTCGGTTTACAGATGGTTTTCAAAACTGGAAACCGTCTGTAAAACCGTCCAAAAACCCTTGCCGTGGGGACTCACTAGTAAGGTGTGCAGCAGTCTAGTTTGCATAACTCCCAGCAGATGATTGCATTTGTTTAATTAATACAATATATAGCAAGAATTACTTGGACTCTGCAAGCTGTGAAGTTGATTATTAGAGTAGGAATAATTTTTGCAGAGCACTACACCACAACATCTATAAGTTTTGTGTTTAAAGTGCATATCTAACTTTGCAACCAATATCCTGCTATACCTTAAATTCAGGGCAATAGACATATCAAGGAAAATCAACCAACTGACCTACACTGTTTTAATATACCTCTTATTTTGGGTTTAAATACACATAAGATTTTATCTTATCGTACATTTATTAAAAGTTAAATTTTACAAACACCAATGAAAGTCGAAGTCATCAGCATGTGCAAATTTGCTTTGTTTTTTACTGTAAATGAATTGAAGCAATAAAATGTGCTGCCTAGGTGGATGTAGCCTTTAATTTAACCCCACAGAGGCTATAATGAAAACAAGTGTTAGCAGTGGACAGACAATACATTAGTTACTAATCAGACTAATCAAAAGGGTCAGAGACCCAGCCAACATTGCCTGAGGCTCCTTCTATGACCTTGGTACTCACTAGCATGCAGCTTTTAAAATAATAGAGATGGCAATTGTATCAGCTTTTAGTCCACATTTACCAGTCACAATCAGCAATTCAGATCAGGCACTGACTAGGTAAAAGTTAAAGAATAGTCTAGATACAGTGCCTTGCGAAGTATTCGGCCCCCTTGAACTTTTCAACCTTTTGCACATTTCAGGCTTCAAACATAAAGATATAATTTAAATTTTTTTGTGAAGAATCAACAAGTGGGATACAATTGTGAAGTGGAAAAAAAATTATTGGATATTTTAAACTTCTGTAAAAAAAAAAAAAAATGAAAAGTGGGGCGTGCAATATTATTTGGCCCCCTTAAGTTAATACTTTGTGGCGCCACCTTTTGCTGTGATTACAGCTGCAAGTTACTTGGGGTATGTCTCTATCAGTCTTGCCCATTCTTCCTTGGCGCACAGCTGGAGCTCAGTGAGTTTGGATGGAGAGCGTTTGTGAACAGCTGGAGCTCAGTGAGGTTGGATGGAGAGCGTTTGTGAACAGCTGGAGCTCTGTGAGGTTGGATGGAGAGCGTTTGTGAACAGCTGGAGCTCAGTGAGGTTGGATGGAGAGCGTTTGTGAACAGCAGTTTTCAGCTCTTTCCACAGATTCTCCATTGGATTCAGGTCTGGACTGTGACTTGGTCATTCTTACACCTGGAGACGTTTATTTGTGAACCTTCCATTGTAGATTTTGCTTTATGTTTGGGATCATGGTCTTGTTGGAAAATAAATCTCCATCCCAGTCTCAGGTCTTTTGCAGACTCCAACAGGTTTTCTCCCAGAATGGTCCTGTATTTGGCTCCATTCATCTTCCCATCAATTTTAACCATCTTCCCTGTCCCTGCTGAAGAAAAGCCCAAACCATGATGCTGCCCCCACCATGTGTGACAGTGGGGATGGTGTGGTCAGGGGGATGAGCTGTGTTGCTTTTACGGCAAACATATCGTTTTGTATTGTGGCCAAAAAGTTCGATTTTGGTTTCCTCTGAGCAGAGCCCCTTCTTCCACATGTTTTGTGTCTCCCAGGTGGCCTGTGGTAAACGTTAAACGAGACTTTTTATGGATATCTTTGAGAAATGGCTTTCTTCTTACCCCTCTTCCATAAAGGGCCAGATTTGTGCAGTGCACGACTGATTGTTGTCCTATGGACAGACTCTCCCCCCTCAGCTGTAGATCTCTGCAGTTCATCCAGAGTGATCATGGGCCTCTTGGCTGCATCTCTGATCAGTCTTCTCCTTGTTTGAGCTGAAAGTTTAGAGGGACGGCCGGGTCTTGGTAGATATGCAGTGGTCTGATACTCCTTCCATTTCAATATGATCGCTTGCACAGTGCTCCTTGGGATGTTTAAAGTTTGGGAAATCTTTTTGTATCCAAATTTGGCTTTAGACTTCTCCACAACAGTATCATGGACCTGCCTGGTGTGTTCCTTAATCTTCATGATGCTCTCTGCACTTTAAACAGAACCCTGAGACTATCATAGAGCAGGTGCATTTATACGGAAACTTGATTACACAAAGGTGGATTATATTTATCATCATCAGTCATTTAGGACAACATTGGATCATTAGGAGATCCTCACTGAACTTCTGGAGTGAGTTTGCTGCAATGAAAGTAAAGGGGCCGAATAATTTTGCACGCCCCACTTTGCAGTTTTTGATTTTTTAGAAAAGTTTAAAATATCCAATAAATTTCTTTCCACTTCACAATTATATCCCACTTGTTGTTGATTCCTCACAAAAAATTTTTAATGTTATATCTTTCTGTTTGAAGCCTGAAATGTGGCAAAAGGTTGAAAAGTTCAAGGGGGCCGAATACTTTCGCAAGGCAAAGTATATATAGGTATAATTCCTAGGATGGTGGTATCTAAGTAAATACTTGTTTAAGGCGTACCTCATACACACACACACATATATATACACACACGTACATATGTATATATAGTGAGGGAAATAATTATTTGGTCTCTTGCTGATTGTGTAAGTTTGCCCACTGACAGAGACATGAACAGTCTATAATTTTAAGGGTAGGTTAATTTTAACATTGAGAGATAGAGTATACAAAACAAAATTCAGAAAATCCCATTGTATAAATTATATAAATGTATTTGCATTTTGCAATGAGAAATAAGTATTTGATCCCTCTGGCAAACAAGACTTAATACTTGGTGGCAAATCCCTTGTTGGCAAGCACAGCAGTCAGATTTTTTTTTGTAGTTGATGATGAGGCTTGCGCAGGAGGAATTTTGGTCCACTCCTCCAAGCCAGGCTTGTCTTTCTCTCCAGCCGCTATACTGATGCCTCTACCCTGTGTCAGTCACTGCACTGGTTGCCCATCCAGTACAGAATACAGCATAAACTAATTACTCTCACTCATAAAGCTCTCCACAGTGCTGCACCCCCATACATCTCCTCCCTCATCTCTGTCTACCACCCTGCCCGCTCTCTCCGCTCAGCTATGGACATCAAACTACAGACTACAATCATCCGAACCTCCCATGCCCGTCTTCAAGATTTTGCACGTGCTGCACCCATTCTCTGGAACATCCTACCACGTACCATCAGGCACAATCCCAGCCTTCGCAGTTTTAAGAGTGTCCTGAAAACACATCTTCTCAGGCAGGCCTACCAAAACCACTAATTGTTAACCCCCACCTTCTATCACACACATTTGTCACTCCCTACACTAGGGCACTCACAGGCACTTATCTGTATATAGATGTACAGTCATGGTGGCAGGTTCACCAAATTTTTATGTAAACCTCCCCATATTTATAAAGCATGGCTGGGCCATTGTAAATTTAGCACTTCTCCCCCTTTGTTTCCCCCAGGCACCCTCATAGATTGTAAGCTCTTGCGAGCAGGGCCCTCACACCTTGCGTCTCACCTGTAAGTAGCTTTCACTGTGTAATGTCTGTCTTTTGTCTGTAATTATACCCTCTACATTGTAAAGTGCTGCGAAATATGTTGGCGCTATATAAATAAAGATTATTATTATTATTATCTCTAAATCATTAAGATTTTGAGGCTGTCGCTTGGCAACTCGGAGCTTCAACTCCCTCCATAAGTTTTCTATGGGATTAAGGTCTGGAGACTTGCTAGGCCCCTCCATGACCTTACTGTGCTTCTTTTTGAGCCACTCCTTTGTTGCCTTGGCTGTATGTTTTGGGTAAATGTCTTGCTGGAAGATCCAGCCACAACCCATTTGTAATGTTCTGGCGGAGAGAAGCAGGTTGTCACTCAGGATTTTACGGTACATGGCTCCATCCATTCTCCCACTGATGTAGTTTAGTAGTCCTGTGTCCTTAGCACAGAAACACCCCCAAAACATAATGTTTCCACCTCCATGCTCGACAGTGGGGACGGTGTTCTTTGGGTCATAGGCAGCATTTCTCTTCCTCCGAACATGGCGAGTCGAGTTAATGCCAAAGAGCTCCATTTTTTGTCTCATCTGACCACAGCACCTTCTTCCAATCACTCACAGAATCATCCAGGTGTTCATTGACATGCACATGCGCCTTCTTGAGCAGGGGGACCTTGTGGGCACTGCAGGATTTGAAACCATTAAGGCATAAGGTGTTACCAATGGTTTTCTTGGCGACTGTGGCCCCAGCTGCCTTGAGATCATTAACAAGTTCCCTCCATATAGTTTGAGGCTGATCTCTCACCTTCCTCATGATTAAGTATACCCCATGAGGTGAGATTTTGTACGGTGCCCCAGATTGATGTTGATTGTCATTTTGTATTTCTTCCATTTTCTTACTGTTGCACCAACAGTTGTCTCCTTCTCACCCAGTGTCTTAAGGTTTTGAAGCCCATCCCATCTTTGTGCAGGTCTATGATCTTGTCCCTAACATCCTTAGAAAGCTCTTTGGTCTTGCCCATGTTGTAGAGGTTAGAGTCTGACTGATTGAGTTTATGGACAGGAGTCTTTAATAAAGGTGACTGTTTTAGACAGATGTCTTTAATGCAAGTAAGAAGCTGATTAGGAGCATCTAACTGGTCTGTAGGAGCCAGAATTCTTAATCGTTGGTAGGGGATCAAATACTTATTTCTCTCAGCAAAATGCAAATACATATTTATAATTTATACAATGTGATTTTCTGGATTTAATTTTGGATATTCTATCTCTCAATATTAAAATTAACCTACCCTTAAAATTACAGACTGTTCATGTCTTTGTCAGTGGGCAAACTTATAAAATCAGCAAGGGAGCAAATAATTATTTCCTTCACTACATTTATATATGTGGGCTAACAGATGGGGACTACACACTTAATTGTTTATACTGTAAAGAACACCCAGTCAACAGTGTAGCAAAGGGCGGCTATTCTTATGCACACATTCAGTGCCCACATTAAAGTGCTGTACAAGAATAAACAGCATAATGTGAGCAGCACCAAGCAGGGAAAAGGAGCCATCTCATCCAAACTCACTCCACTATGCAGCTACCGCTACACTCATGGTCAGTGCGACATCGAAGTTCTGTACAAGAAGGTACAGAATGATGTGGCAACTACCTAGCGGAAGAGGGAAGGGGAGCCGTCTCATCCAGCCTCACTCCACTGTGCTCTGCACTCAGCAGTGTAATGGGTGGATATTTATATTTATGGATTGCAGTTCAGGTCCTGGGACAAGAACTCTGCCCTTAAGGGAATGCTTTTTCTATTACAATTACTGAGTCCAGAGACAGGGTATCAACTAGTTTTAATCATAAATACTAAGAGCATATAATAATAATAATAATCTTTATTTAAATAGCGCCAACATATTCCACAACACTTTACAAATTCAAGGGTAAACGTACAGACATTACACATTAAAAGTACTTACAGATGAGATACAAGGTGTGAGGGCCCTGCTTGTGAGAGCTTACAATCTATTAGATTAGATATCCATGGGATATGTCATAAATACTTGGAGCAGATGCCCTACTTGTCTCTTACTTTAAGAGGACTGTGCAAGCTTTCAGTATAGCCTACTGCAACACCAGATATCTTTGATTTATACAGTGGTGTATGGCAATTTTTTTCTGTTGGATTACAATGAATATAATGGAAAAAAAAGTCATCAGAAGCCTATTACAATGGTATTCTCCTTTAGAAAGATTGCTTTAAAGGGAATATAACACGTTAATATTGAGCCATAAGGAGTGTCATACAGAGGTACATGGAGTTCCTACAGCTCTGTAGCACTGAGTCGTAGGTACTGAGTGTTCCTCTTCACATAAGCTTTGCAGTGCACATTTGGCCAAGCTCTAAGTCTTCATAGACTCTCTTCAGATGATATGTGGTACACCGTAATATCATGTGGTTGTGGTGTTGGAAGATAGAGCACACAGCAATGCCAGAAGACATAAGTTTCTGGACATGGGACAGTCCTCAATAACTCTAGGTAATAGCTGTGGATTATAGACCGTGCTAAGCTTCACAGTTTCTATGAAAGCAGACAATAAGTATAAAAACTTCTCTCACTAGTACCACAGATTTTACCTGATGATTGTCAGACAATTTCCTACTCTGGACCCATATCACAATTACTTTAATCTTCTTATTACGTTGGCAAATTACTGAATTCTTTCAAACTCATGAAGGCACTTGACGTTTATGGAGTTTAGCAAGCTTTTATCAATTTATATTGGAAATAGTTTTATACTGTTTGCTACTGTATATTCCTCCATATCCAGAGATTATTTTTGGCCCACTCTTTTATTTATGAAAAAGAGTTATATTCCATATAATTGTTTATAGGAAGCAAAGCAATTGGTAGGTATAATGTGTCCCTGGAGGAGATCGATTGGTATTAAGGGAAGATCGTAACATGTTGGGACTTTTTTTGCAAGGGCTATAATAGGTTCTGTGATAGTAATAGGGTGAGGTACCTGGCAGTGACTCCCCTTTTGGGGCGATTACCATGACATTATTATTAGGGATATATTCATTCTCTTTCCTTAACATAGGGCATAATAGCATTTGGTAACCTGTTCAAACGGGATTAGGAAAGGTCTTTTGTAATTTTGTAATTATATATTTATTTTTATTATATTTATTATTAAAAGGTATATTTTATGACGTCCCTTTATTAGTTGTTGTATTTATAGTCAGGGATTAAAAATTAGGTTTTTTGTGTATTTAGGTATAATGTGGTCTATCGTTTTTATGGCTCTAACGTCTTAAGACCTATCAGTCAATTCACTGCACTGTAGGTCAATAGTCTTTGCTCGTATGACTGAAATGTGTTTAATTATTGTGGTTTATCTGTACAAAATTAAAGTGTCCTCCTATTCACAGCCATAACAGACAGAACTTACCCATGAAAACCTGTAATGTCCACCATTTCCAGTATGCGATATGCTGGGCTTTTACACAACTTTTGGCTAAGTACACACATACGTCCCTTTTGCCAGCATATAAACAAATTGGTTGTTGATAATCTATTATTGTTGTCCTGTCCTAACAATGTGCAATGGGCCCTACTCAGTCATCCCCCTTTTGATAGCCTATTTTATGGCTGCAAAAAGTAAGGCCATATTACTGTGTTGGATCATGCCAAATCTCCCTACCCTTCAATTGTTTCTTGATGACCTCTTTCTGTTCTGAATAGATTTGGTGAAAACTACAATGAATAAAGAAAAAGACAAAATTATTTTTTTTCTTTTTGGGGAAAATGTATTCATAAGTAAACTATTCATACCCAATAAAAAGTGAGAACATGCTTTGTTTTCACCACTTGGTATCTGGAAAACCAAATTTCTTGTCTTGAACCCATCTTAGCTCCATTGTAAATGGGGTTTTCACACAGCGTTTTTGCGACAAATTCGTTAACAAGTGCATACTTTCAAAGTGCAATGGCCTGAGGTAGATTTCTGCTTCATATACTTATATATTTCTAGGAGCGTAAAATCATTGTCGTCTGAACAATGATGATTTTTACACAGCACTCAATGAGTGCTGTACTTGAGCAATGGTTTAAGCACATTTGGGGTGCGTACTTTGGTGCGAATACACTCCTTTAATATGGAAGAGTGTTAGGTATATTGTATTCCAGAGCAGCTGTTGTCTTGTATACCCTCGAACTACAAGTAAAATGTGTATTACCCTATCTACAGACTGTTTACACAGCTGTTTATGCAAGCGCCATTAACCTGGTCATAAAACTAAAAAAGATTTATTGGGAATAACAGGTTATCTCCAACATGACATGGAGCCTAGCTTTCATTACTTCAAACAAAATTTCCAAGACCTCATATATCCATGTTCCTGACACTGTCAAGATACCTGTCAAAATGAGTCAATTAGGGGACACACCTAATTAGATATGAATAGTCTTTTCCCATTTATAATCTAATCAGATAGTCCGGTACTACAAATTACTCTAATGAGCTGATGGGCAGCTCTGAAATCTGAACTAGGCAGGTTATTAAATATGATTTCAAGAAGAAATTGGTGTTCACAGAATAGGAAATCAGAAGCAGCTCCCAGGTTAAAGAAGATGATCTACATTTATACAAATTAGGTATTTTCTAAAAATGTTTTCCCTTTTAGTTTTATGACTGTAACTGCATGTTTGTATGTCACATAATTGTACTTTTAATTTTGTACTTCATATAAGCACTGTACCTTGTGTCTACTAAAGCTTAAAACTTTAATAAATCTGGTCTTCGTATGCTCTAAGAATCCATAGCATCATATCCTTGATCAAATTGTTTTAACCCTGTGGTGGCTGGAGAGAAGTGTGTTAGTGTTTAACCCTGCGAGTTCCAGTAAGTAGTGTTTGTAGATATCTGAGGCCTTTCCTCCAATTCCTTTTGATTATTGCAGAAGGCGATGGCAGTGGATATTCTTGGGGGTCCCTTGACACTGTTAGAGTGTGATTTATGCTAAATTTGCCACCTGAGTGAAAGTGGAAATAAATAAACTAATTTACAGTGGCCCCGACATTACATGCTGGTGTGTACGTGACCGTTCCAAAGTATGCACCGCAAATACGCCACGTGAACATAGCCTAATTCTTAATGTGGGTATTCCTCTTCTGGGTTAGCCGTGCATCTACCTTGGCCTAGTTTGAATCCAGGTTCACGCACAGATCGTAGTGAATAGATGTGGCTCCGCTAAGGGAAACTCTGTTATTTGCTTAGTGTTAGGGACTTTACAACACATGGTATAAACCACATGGCACTACAATTTTTTGCTATTTTTATCTATCACATTCCACTTTTAGAGAGGAGGAAACAAGCTATATTAATATAAAAAGAGGAGGATTAGCTGGATTGTTTCAAGGTTTGGATGGAACACACCCATCTGTGAATAATTACGGGTACCAGCAGAGATGGCGGGGCACACTACTCATTGATTCCTCACCTATTATGCTGTAATGTTGTTTTTTAGTCTTCAGGGAACTGGAAGACAAAGGAAGATGAGAGCTTATTGTCCTGGCATTTTAATATAAATAATTCTATCCTAATTCAAAGCAGCTTTCCAGTAGAAAGTATAGTAATGATTTATGTAGTATCTGCTTGACATTTTCAAAAGTCAATAGGGTAATGTCTTGATGGATCTCCCTTTATTAACATGATACAAACAGTGTCTTTTAGTGGGCAGATAGGGAATGATTGGAACCAAACAACTCTCCCCAAAGATTCAATACAAGAAACACATGTAAAACAGAGCTGGGTTAATAATTAGATACAGTGCCCTCTGCCTTGGACAAAGCTTCCTCCCCAAATTTGGGCTACTTTGGCAAATGCTTTAACCATGTCTCTTCCCAGCTAAAGCACTTTTCGACTAAGAACTCAGGTTCTATTCATACATTTTCTGGAGTTTTCCAATGGCGGTATACATTGGCACCAATTGGCACCATTTCCTTCAAAAGAAGGACAAGACATAGGTTGCCTGTTGTAAAAAAAAGATATACAGTCCAGTATACCTACATTTTTTTTTACTGTATGTCTCTGCAAAAAAACCATAGTAGACTGCAATGTCCCATACAATGTCAAAAAAGGTACCATCATGGTGAGTGTCAAAAAGAGACTCTTGACATACACTAATTGCAAAGCTAGGGATATTTGGCTTTTGGAAGAAATTTCAGAATGAACATATTTAGTTCATTTAAAGAAAACTTTCAAAAAATTTTAAGTTCATCCTGAAATTTCAACCAAAAGCCAAATGTCCCTAACCTTTTGTGAGTAGTGTATACAGTCATATGAAAAAGTTTGGGCACCTCTATTAATCTAAATCATTTTTAGTTCTAAATATTTGGATATTTGCAACAGCCATTTCAATTTGATATATCTAATAACTAATATTGCACATTTTGTGTTAGTACAATAAACCTCATTTCAATCCGGAAATATTACTGTGTCCATCAGTTATTAGATATATCAAATTGAAATGGCTGTTGCAAACACCCAAATATTTAGAACTAAAAATGATTAAGATTAATAGGGGTGCCCAAACTTTTTCATATGACTGTATATAATAATTGAAGACTGTGGAGGCATCTGCCATTTGTGCCATGAGCTTTGAACACATACATTGAACAAATAAAAAAAAAAGTGTGGACAGAGCTTTAGAAGACTTTCATTGATTTGATGTTATCCACGAACATTCTTATGCTTAAGGAAACATGAACCTCTCTGCCTGTTCCACAAAAATATGTTGGGGGAGCCATACTATAGACAGGCTAAATCTTCCCCTGCCCAATTCCTTGTTTCCCTCAAAAATAAAACCCACAGCAGTACCTTAAAATATTTTCTCCCTCAATCCATAGACATAACATAACCATTTAATTGTGCCTAAACTGAAATTGACATGTTAAAGGGGTTTTGCCATGAAGTGAGTTCCTTACCTCTTATCTGCTCAGGAGAGAATATAAACAAAGCATGCTGAGTCACGGGGGAGAGGGGTGAGCAGAGAGCGAGGAAGAAGGGAGCGTCTGCAATGTTTACTCAAATAATTACATTACAACCAGAGGATGATCTATACAAAAGACACAGCCTCACACACTGCACTTTCTCTCCAGCCCCTTGCAAGCTCCTTCATCTTCCCTGTCATAAGATAAGAAGTGCAAACACGCAAGCATGGCCAGATCAGCTCCTGTCAGTGTCCTGATCATGTCTAATGTAAACTTTCAGGGAGCTAAGGGGGACTGAGCAATGCTGTAGCTCTCAGAGGCTTCACTTTTTTGATGACATATATTTAGAAAAGTGATTAAATACCCATTTTGGAGGATCCCACTTCAACATTACATCGTGGCAAAACCCCTTTAATGGGAAAGTCAGTTGTTGGCTTACCAACTTTTCAATCAGTCACAATTTTATGTCTATGGGCAGATTTTAACCCATTGCAAGTACTACAGGCCAGTCTATAAAATAAATTATTGTGCACATTTGTGAAATTAAACCAGTAAAAGCTAAAAGTGCCTGTACACTTTCAATATCCATTGATCTCCATCAATCCATAGACATAACATAACCATTCATAGCCTGATAGCTATTGTTCCCAACTATTCTATACACGAGTGCTTGGCAGAACTTGTGTCATGGTGACAGCTTATCTCCATAGAAAACAAAAGGATTGGTCAATGGAGTTCAACAAGACCGATCCCCACCTCCTCTACATCATCTGTCAAGAAGATTGATAAAGCCCACATACACATGAAACAGCCAGTTGCACTAAAATCTGCTGGTTAGGTTGTATAATGGGTATATGAGCCTTACTCCAAATTACACCATTTGGTGCTAACCAGTCTACCCAAACCAGAGGGTGAAGGGCTGAATTAGTAAACTGGGCACAACAATGTAGGGTAAACCCTGCCTATGACATTGTTCTCAGCCAATCTACAATCACAAAATTGCCTGTGCCATTTCAGATTTAATTCACCACTTTATTTCAACATATTATCTTGTTTATAATTTAATAACTCGTTAATAATAACTCAATTAACAATTGCTCGTTTATTTAAAAAAAACAACAACAATCTCCTCAATTTATCTAAAGGGCTTCGTTCATATGTCTGGCATTACACTGAAGCATTGAGAAAGCACAGGCCTGCTGCTGGAAGAATTAAAATACATTAAGATCAATGTCCTCATATTATGAGTCAATAAAGATCAATTTAGTGCAAAGAAATAAAACATTATGTATTTAATTTGCATTGGGTAATAAAGTGTACAACCAACAATAAAGAACAGCAACAATAAAACCAGACTACAATGTCACACAGAACTGCTTGCAGTGATATTGGACTGTAAATGTCAAATACATTTCTAAGTTACAACTCATCTGTGAAGATGTTGTGAGGCAATATGTAGATATATAAAGTGATACTTGTGGGGGTGGAGAGGGGTCCATGAACTAGGGGTGGCCCACCAATCACTAGACTGAAAGGGCAAGTAAAGCACCTCAGGGTGCCATGTACCTTGAGTTTTAACTTAGGCTGGTATAGACCATGCTGCATTAGCAATCTATGGGATCCCAACATGCAACCTTTAGTACCACTAAATGCAATGCACAAGGTGACCATAACACTCATGTTTACCTCTAAAAGGAAATACTCAAATAATGGAGATATTTTTATTCAATTATTTTTGGGGGCTTTGCACAAAAATATCTATTCTTGTTTAACTAATACTACATTTTATTATAAGGATATAACTGCATCAGTTTTTACCCATTTAAAGAGAACTTGTCACATAGATTATGCCCCCCTTGCTGAGGACCACAAACCAGTGTAAGACCTGCTGTTTCCAGCGCTGTGTCCCTTATTCTGTAAGATGCTGGAGTTTGAGTATTTAATGCTCAAATCTGCAGTTTTCAGCCAGAAAAGAGTCATGAAGAGAGTCAGTTTTTTTCAAATCCCGCCCATCTGAGGCTAGCCCCGCTGGTAATATTGTGAAAGCTATTTATTCTCTGAGCTATTTTATTTCATTTCATTTCCTTTCTTTGCTAGGTTTTGTTTTCTGTCCCTCTGTTTTCGCTGTGTTTCCATGTTATATGTTCTTATGTTATATGTCACATAGATTATGCCCCCCTTGCTGAGGATAGCACAAGCTAGTGACAGACATGCTGTTTCCCGTGCTGTGTCCCTTATTCTGTAAGATGCTGGAGTTTGAGAATTTAATGCTCAAATCTGCAGTTTTCACCTGAAAAGAGCCACCTGAGGCTAGCCACGCCCACCTCATAACTGATTAACCTTTTACTTTGAATAGGTAGAAACATGTGAATAACTGCCAGGTGGGCGTGGCGAACCTTTGGTGGGCGGGGCTAACACGGTGGCTCAAGAATAAGATTTGAGGGGTAAATGCTCTAAAACTACAGCATCTTACAGAACAAGGGACACAGCGCTGGAAGCAGCAGGTCTGTCACTAGCTTGTGAACTCAGCAAGGGGGCATATCTTATGTGACAGGTTCTCTTTAAGAAAACACTACTTAAAACACCTGCCTTCAGTTAGAATACTCTGCTTGGAAAACCTGTTTTGTAGTAACAAGGAACATAATTACCCAAAAACATTCCATTGAAATTACTGAAAATGCTTAATAAACCTCTAATAAAACAATGTCTAACCAGGTCATAATTTTTATTTTTCTAATTTGCTAGAAAAAGAATGAATAAAATAATAAATTCTGGAAACAATTAAAATTTTGTTAACTTGCTAATAACCCTGTTGAGTGGGATTTTTTTTTTTTTTTTGGGGGGGAAGGGGAAGCGACAAAAGTTTTACTTTTATTTAATCAGAAATTGGTTATAGTCTGGTAAGATTTCTTCTCTGGGAGGGCAAATGTGTGAGGAAAGTACTATATAGCACATCTGACTGCTTTATTGAGCTGTGTGTGCAGATCTGGCCTGCATTCAGGTGATCTGGCCAGTTAGTCCATAGGCTACAATGGGGGAATTTATTTACCTGTTTTTGTCATAAACAAGACAAAACTAAATTCACCATTATGCAGTCTGGCTGAAGGAGAAGGATACAGCTGCTTGTAAAGGGTTAATCTGCTAGAGGAGAATATAGCTATTTGCAAAGGGTTAATCTGCTACAGGAGGACCTAGCTGATTGCAAAGGGTTAATCTGAGTCTCTCAATATACATACACGGCAGTGTCAGCACACTGGGGGCATAGCTATAACAGCATTTATCTGATGCTGCTGCTTTTGGCCACCCATTTTCCTTCATAATATACATGCATCCATGTTATACTGCTGTTAGTAATAATAACATCCAACATGAAGATAGCAGCACTCATCTCCCAAGTGTACACTTGCTGCAGACTTAGAGTGACCCCCTTCACCATGAACTCTCTTAGCTCAGAAGATGGAAATATCATGCTACGTCTACACAGCACAGGGTTTTGTGCGGATTTTCAGTGGATTCAGTATTTTAAAGCCGCCAAAAAAACAACGACACCCTGTGCTTCATATGACAGCAGTGAAAAATCCGTGATGTAGTCTACACGTCACAGATTTTTTACAGTTGCTTTAAAAATTCGGCAAAATATGCAACTTGTTGTATATTCCGCCAGATTCTGCTTGGACTAGACGTCAGCCCCTTACATTGAATGTACGGGGGCGACAGAAAATCCAAAAACCCACTGCAGTATTAGCACATATCAGCGGCAAAAAACGTGATTCTGAAGTGGTCCAGTAATGACAAAATGCCATAGGATTTCCAACGGTATTTTGTCAGATTTTGCCATATATAGTGAGACACCATGCCGTAAGGATCCAAACTAGGTCAACTTCAGGCTCCTTTTCTTAAAAGGCCAACACTTTTTTTTTTTTTTTTAACTGAATTATGGGTTAAAGGCTTTCATTTTCCTAATGAAAAATATTTGCAAAAGTGTTTACATTTTAGCCTTCTGTTACTTCATGACATTTTCCTGGAGGTGATAGGTCCACTTTAAGGTGTTTTTATTTTTGTAACATTTATTTTTTTATTTCCAACTTTTGTAGCAAAAGAAAGACAAGGTGACAGATAAGAAAATCAGGCTTGCAGGCCTATACTCATAATAAACAAAACAGAATTGTACATCCCAATCTGATAAAGATTCAATCTGATAATGAACTATACAAAGTATGAATATGATCCGATATAGCTAATCCATAAAGGGAACCTGTCACATAGTTTATGCCCCCCTTGCTATGCCAGTGTTAGACCTGCTGCTCCCAGCGCTGTGTCTCTTATTATTTAAGATGCTGTAGTTTTAGAAGATTTAATGCTCAAATCTTATTCATGAGCAGGTGTTAGTCCCGCCCACCTGGCAGTTATTCACATGTTTCTACCTATTCAAAATCAAAGTAAAAGGTTAATCAGTTATAAGGTGGGCAGGGCTAGCCTCTGGTGGGCGGAGTATAAAAAAACGGCCTTTTCGTGACTTTTCAGGTGAAAACTGCAGATTTGAGCATTAAATTCTCTAAAACAACACAATCTTACAGAATAAGGGACACAGCGCAGGACACAGCAGGTCTGACACTAGCTTGTGCTGTGCTCAGCAAGGGGGGCATGATCTATGTGACAGGTTCCCTTTAAGAACATATAACATGTTAACAAAGCGAAAACAGGAGGGACAGAAAACAAAACCTAGCAAACAAAGGAAATTAAATGAAATAAAATAGCTCAAAGTATAAATAGCTTTCACAATATTACCATTTCCCAGAGATTAAAAGGAAAACAGCTCTCTTTAGGGTGCAAAACAATTCTGGTGTTGTTGGGCGAGTAGCAGCATACCCAGCTGTTCCTAAAGATACCAAGACTTTAATGGGGTTTTGCCACAATCTCATTTCATACCTCCTGCATCCAGCTCTTTAGCTCTGTGTGCTCAGAAGGGGGCGTGTGTGTTTTGTTTGAATTGCATATCATATGACCCAGCAGGATGACATCACCAGGCCTTTCCTCTCTCTAGTCAAAGGTCTGTTTGGCATTGTCCCCACGGCACAGGCTTTCAGCTTTTCGGTTTTGAAAACAGTCTGTAAACCAGCTGACAAACTTTAAAATGGACGTCTATGGAAACCACGTGCAGCAGTTCCCACTGCACGGGTTTTCCGCCCGGCGGTTCGAAAAACATTGAGCATGTTCATTCTTCTGCCCGGTTTACGGGCGGAATATGAACAGGTCAATGGGAGGGCTTTTCTCTGCAAACAGCGGAGAAAAGCCGCACCCCCGGCGGCCGTGTGCATGGCCTGAAAACAGTGCAAATACCAGTCGGAATTTCCGACTGGTTTTGCACTGTGCTGTGGGGATGCGCCCTTTATGTATTGAGCTGTGAGCAGCTACAATGTAGCTCAGATGTAAAGTTTTTGTCTCACAGCTCAAGGGTCCTAGGCTTAAATCTGTAACCAAATCTGTAAAAAAAAAAAATTCTCTTTATCAATGCACAGACCTCATTGAGGTTTCTTTTTTTATTTATTTGCACTAATTACTAAGGAGTACAGAGGACAGGAGTAAAATGACAGCACAGTACAGAGGACAGGAGTTTGAACACTCAGTAGATGCCGGAGAGGAGAGGTGATGACTGAGCATGTGCAGCCAAGACTGAGGAGCTCTCAGCCCTGGTCGTAATCCCTGGAGATGAGCTGTAAACAATGGATCACTAAAGGAGCAGCTAAAACAAAAACAGTACAGAATTTTTAATAATAATTTTTAATGGTCAAAATGTGTATTATTTAAATTGCAAACTTCCCACACCAATTTTACTTCGTGGCAAAACCCCTTTAAAGAAAAGGGTGCCATCATGTGAGTAATTTTGAGTAGGTGTGCAACATTCTCCATTTTCTGAAAAACGTGGCTGTGTGTTTTGTTTATACTCAGAATCTCAAAATGCATTAAATCCTTTAACTGGGTGATAAGATAAGACAGCCGTGGGCAGTTTATCACATAGCTAATTAGACAAAATGTTTAATCAGTAGTCAAATTTATGTATTATGCAGCTGGGGGAGACCTCGGGCTGTTAGAATCACTGTTGGTTTTATTTCAAAAGATAAAAAATGGTCCACTGAGGTGTCAAAAAAATAGGAGAGTGCCATATATTTCCAACAATCCCTTCCATTGCTATCCAGTAGGTATGAGTATCTACATTCCCAAAAACAATGACATAGGTCTCTGCAGGGTTCATTGCATTTGAGACACAAAAAGATTGTATTTGATCAGGAGAAAGAAAGAATAAGGCTATGTCTACCAGGCATAGAAAAAACAACATCATATTTTTGGTGGTTTTAGGATTCTAAAACTACTGAAAATCCGATAGTTCAACCAGCCCATAGATCTTAATTAAAAAAAAAAAAAAAATGACCTGCAGTCTCCACAGGTCGTTTTTTTCTATGCTCATTTTCTGGTGTCGGGGCACTAAACAACATGTTGTATAATACACTGGCATTTTGAGTTTTGCCGTCGGTTTCCCATACAATCAACTATATGGGCCGATGGCAAAAAAAAGAAAAGAGCATTGAACACAGCTTTTGCGCAAAACATGGCAAAAACCACGGTCGTATATAGGACAAAAATGGGACGACATTCAGACGGTTTTTGTCCGATGCCATGGAGACATAGCCTAAGGGTGCTTTCTCACGGAGTGTTTTTTGGTACATTTTTTGCAGAAATACACAGCAATTAATGCTGTGCATTTTTGCCCCCCAAAAAAGAAAAGCGTGTCAAAAACGCTCCATGTGATAGCACCCTAATTATTATGAATGCGTTATGGATTACACAAAATTAAATATCTTGTCAAAATTCCTTGATAGTATTATTATGGACAGATATCTAGCTTTTTTTGATTTTCAGGCCGGCATCTAGATCATTCAGGCAGAACCTCTTGTTAAAGAACATTTCTGGGTGAATACTAAGAAAACCTGGGCACAGCTGCCAATATAGACAGGAAAAAGAGATCTTAAAAGCTCCGCTCCTTAGCAGAAGGTATACAAACTAGCTTTCCTCCGGAAGGAAGAAGAGTGTGTTTCTAATGCCACCTACACCCTGTTAGTCAACAGATGACTTATTAAAGAGAACAGGGTACTGACTGGTGAGAAGCCTATGACATAACATTCAGGAGGTACGGTTTGTACTGGCAAAAACTTGCAGCTGGCATAGAGTCTTGAAAGCAATCTTCCTGGTAAAATGTATGAAAATTAGCTCTTCTCCGGAAGAAAGACAACGGTCTTACCAAGTTTTGGTTCCACACTTAATGGGGGTAGGAGGTTTCTAGTTTCAACTACATAAACAATCATTTTCTTTTAGATTTCAGATGCTTTGGAACCATTAAAAACAAACAAAAAAAACATTCGTTTCAAAGGTGGATGCATCAGTCAATTTCAGCAATGGAAAACATCAACTTTGTCTAACACATTTCCCCAAAAAAAAATCAAAAACTTACTTTGAAATTTAGATAGTTGGTGCAATACTGTAAGGCTATGATCACACGGCTTTTGTCCGGCGTATACAGGTGGGTACTGTGCGTGCCGCTATAGGCCTGCTGTTATAGAAGTACGAGCTGGCCAGCGTGTACTTCTAAAGCGCTCGCCCCGGCCCCTATCCACCCTCCCTTTCCTATTCACTGGATAATACGCAGGAAAATCACAGCACTCAATGTGATTTATGATTCTGCCGTATTTGCGGAGCGTACTTCGGGTGTACAGCAGCACAATTACGTACCCAAGTATTCCCCGCAAATATGCAGTGTGAACATACCCTAATCTGATGTTATCTTTCTGGGAAGGAAACAGATGACAGATGGGAAATCACACTTGACAACTGGAGTTATTACATTACACATAGAGAAGGTAAAAGGCCCCTTGGAAGTGAACATGAGAAAATTGTAACCTTAAATGACAATTTTATTGATATAGTAATAAAAGAAAAAGAAAGGGAGTATGTGAAATTTAAAGTAGCCTCGTGTCATATTAATTCTGTGACAAATATTTGCATCGGTCATGAGCTGTCACATTAGTGCATCATCCCAGTAGGTGACATCATCATATGTTAGTTTGTCCTATACTGAGGTCACAGGTACATGGTGGCTGTCTTTGGTTGCGTAATCTCTGTGCTATGATATCATACTGGGCATTATTCATGTACTGTGAAACCACTGTATTCATTAACCCACTTTTCAGGCATCAATGTGCACATTATTCAACTAGTGTGACGTCACTCTGCACATTATTTCGCTATTGTGACATCACTGTGTTCATTATCCCAGTAGTGTGACATCACTCTGTGCTCATTATCACAGTAGTGTGCCATCACTGTGCACGTTATCCCAGTAGTGTGACATCACTCTGTGCTCATTATCCCAGTAGTGTGACATCACTCTGTGCTCTTTATCCCAGTAGTGTGACATCACTGTGTTCTCATTATCCCAGTAGTGTGACATCACTGTGTTCATTATCCCAGTAGTGTGACATCACTGTGTTCATTATCCCAGTAGTGACATCACTGTGTTCATTATCCCAGTAGTGACATCACTGTGCTCATTATCCCAGTAGTGTGCCATCACTGTGCTCATTATCCCAGTAGTGTGCCATCACTGTGCTCATTATCCCAGTAGTGTGCCATCACTGTGCTCATTATCCCAGTAGTGTGCCATCACTGTGCACGTTATCCCAGTAGTGTGCCATCACTGTGCACGTTATCCCAGTAGTGTGCCATCACTGTGCACGTTATCCCAGTAGTGTGCCATCACTGTGCACGTTATCCCAGTAGTGTGCCATCACTGTGCACGTTATCCCAGTAGTGTGACATCACTGTGCACGTTATCCCACTAGTGTGCCATCACTGTGCCCGCTCTCCCAGTAGTGTGACATCACTGTGCTCGTTATCCCATTAGTGTGCCATCACTGTGCTCATTATCCCAGTAGTGTGCCATCACTGTGCACGTTATCCCAGTAGTGTGCCATCACTGTGCACGTTATCCCAGTAGTGTGACATCACTGTGCTCGTTATCCCAGTAGTGTGCCATCACTGTGCACGTTATCCCAGTAGTGTGACATCACTGTGCTCGTTATCCCAGTAGTGTGACATCACTGTGCTCATTATCCCAGTAGTGTGACATCACTGTGCTCATTATCCCAGTAGTGTGACATCACTGTGCACGTTATCCCAGTAGTGTGACATCACTGTGCACGTTATTCCAGTAGTGTGACATCACTGTGTACGTTATCCCAGTAGTGTGACATCACTGTGCACGTTATTCCAGTAGTGTGACATCACTGTGCTCGTTATCCCAGTAGTGTGCCATCACTGTGCTCATTATCCCAGTAGTGTGACTTTACTGTGCTCATTATCCCAGTAGTGTGACATCACTGTGCTCATTATCCCAGTAGTGTGACATCACTGTGCTCGTTATCCCAGTAGTGTGACATCACTGTGCTCGTTATCCCAGTAGTGTGCCATCACTGTGCACGTTATCCCAGTAATGTGACACTACTGTGCACACTATCCCGCTATGGTAACAACCCTGTGTACTTTATACCAATATGGTGACATCACTGTGTACATTATCCTACTACTACTGTGAAATCACAGTTTGCTTCATTCCTGAACTGTAACATCACCATGAGCATTATACCTGTATTCTAACATCACTGTAGGCATTATGCCTGTAGTATGACATTACTGTATGCATTAGGGAGACCACATAGTCATTAAAATTTCCATATTCAAAACTCATTGCTGAAGTTAGAAAGGAGCCAATTTCGCTATGGGACCCTATAGTTACTACACCCCTGCCTAGTAAATATCATGACACATAAATGGGGGTTACTAGCATACACCCTCAAAGGTTTCCTAGACAGAGAGAAAGAAATATGGCAATAATCCAAGCACTCTATTCTTGAAAACGGCCTTTGCTATCATTCTTTGTAATATAATATCTTTAGGAAGCATTGGCAAATAGTATTAATTTTCATGGTGCCACCAGCTATGGTCTACATGTAATGCTGTGGATGTGCAGAGATCCCGCACCAGAAATAAAAACTTACGCCAGTAACAGAAAACGTGCTCATTTTAAACTACACTCCAAAATCAGGAACAGACACGATATTGCTAAGAAATCTCAATATGGTGTGTCAAGTCAGATTTTCTATGTTTTACAAGGACAGAAAAAAAATGAGAAATTCCTGAGCGTACAAAAATAGTCCTCAGTCATTTTTATTGTAATCAGAGAAAGAACACAGAAAAAAATAACATATAGATATACTGAAAGAAAAAACAATTTCCTAATCTAGTATGTAACATCAATTTTCCACTGCCTGGGAACAAACATGTGGGATTCTTATTGACAATCTGGTAGAAATATGTTCGCTTCTCTAAGAAAAACGATTGTTTTTACATTTGCTTTCTAGTCTCATGGTGTTGTATTAAATTGCACCAGCTCATTTTTCAATTGCCAAAAGCAATTTCCCATACACTTTGCCCCACCCTATGCTCGATCTTCTGCCAGGTTACTACAAGACTGCAGCCAAATTAAGCAGCCCGGAGCAGAGAACATCGCTCCAGTTTTTCGACTTTCAAGAAGTTTTCAAAAACAAAGGAGAAGGTGCATACGAGTGAAAGGACTTCATATTTCAATACCAATATACCTGGACTAATATGCTGCACCTGAATGGGCAGAGGCCACTTGTTGGTCCTTTTTAAAATTCTGGTGAATGTATGGGCAAATGGAAAGCAATTCAATGGTAGCATTGGTTTTCTCACACAAGAGGAGACTTGACCTGACACATCTGAGATGGTCATAGATACCATAATGGGGTGCACGATCCATTTAAATTATTTGAAAAAATAAGGTAGAGGTTTCCATTCTTGTAACTATTTGACATATACAGTGAAGGAAGTAATTATTTGATCCCTTGCTGATTGTGTAAGTTTGCCCACTGACAAAGACAAACAGTCTATAATTTTAAGGGTAAGTTAATTTTAACATTCAGAGATAGAACATCAACATCCTCTTTGCAGATCATCTCTAAATCATTAAGATTTTGAGGCTGTCGCTTGGCAACTCGGAGCTTCAACTCCCTCCATAAGTTTTCTATGGGATTAAGGTCTGGAGACTGGCTAGGGCACTCCATGACCTTAATGTGCTTCTTTTTGAGCCACTCCTTTGTTGTCTTGGCTGTATGTTTTGGGTCATTGTCTTGCTGGAAGATCCAGCCATGACCCATTTTGAATGTCCTGGCGGAGGGAAGGAGGTTGTCACTCAGGATTTTACGGTACATGGCTACATCCATGCTGCCATTGATGCGGTGAAGTAGTCCTGTGCACTTAGCAGAGAAACACCCCCAAAACAATGTTTCCACCCCCATGCTTGACAGTGGGAATGGTGTTCTTTGGGTCATAGGCAGCATTTCTCTTCCTCCAACACGGCGAGTTACGTTAATGCCAAAAAACTAATTTTTTGTCTCATCTGACCACAGCACCTACTCCCAATCACTCACAGAATCATCCAGATGTTCATTGGCAAATTTCAGATGGGCATGCACATGTGCCTTCTTGAGCAGGGGGACCTTGCGGGCACTGCAGGATTTTAAATCATTATGGCGTAATGTGTTACCAATGGTTTTCTTGGTGACGGTGGTCCCAAGATCATTAACAAGTTCCCCCCATGTAGTTTTAGGCTGATCTCTCATCTTCCTCATGATCAAGGATACCTCACGAGATGAGATTTTGCATGGTGCCCCAGATCGATGTCGATTGGCAATCATTTTGTATTTCTTCCATTTTCTTACTATTGCCCCAACAGTTGTCTCCTTTTCACCCATTGTTTTACTTATGGTTTTGTAGCCCATTCCAGCATTGTGCAGGTCTGTGATCTTGTCCCTGACATCCTTAGAAAGCTCTTTGGTCTTGCCCATGTTGTACAATTTAGAATCTGACTGATTGAGTCTGTGGACAGGAGTCTTTTATAAAGGAGACTATTTAAGACAGCTGTCTTTAATGCAGGTAACGAGTTGATTAGGAGCGTCCAACTGCTCTGTAGGAGCCAGAAATCTTAATGGTTGGTAGGGGATCAAATACTTAGTTCTCTCATCAAAATGCAAATAAATTTATATAATCTATACATGTATGTGATTTTCTGGATTTTATTTTGAATACTCTATCAATCAATGTTAAAATTAACCTACCCTTAGGGTTATAGACTGTTCATGTCTTTGTCAGTGGGCAAACTTACACAATCAGCAAGGGATTAAATTATTTCCTTCACTGTATTACACTACTATTCATAGATAAGTCGTCCATGCATCTTCAATAACTGTCATTCTCATACATATAGTTTGGTTCGGATGAGCATTGGATTTAAAGGAAACCTGTCACATTTAACATACTATCTAATCTGTTGGCAGTATGTTATAGAGCAGGACCAGCTAAGCATACTGATATGTAGTTCTGTGTGAAAAGATTCAGTAGAACTTGTATTTTATTATTTTAAATCCCTGTTTATTCTGTGTTGGAGTCCAGTGGGGCAGTCTTATTGCTGATTGACAGCCATCTCTTTATGCACACCTATACAAGAAAGTCTGTCAATCACGAATAACACCGCCTACTGGACTCCATACCACAGAATAAGCAGAGATTAAAATGAATAAAATACAAGTTTTACCGAACCATTTCCCAAAGAACTATATATCAATCTGCGCAAATTTCCTTCTCTATCACACGCTGCCAGCAGATCAGATAGCATGTTCAATATGATAGGTTTCCTCTAACTGGGAAGAGAAGAGAAGACAAAAGCCAGCTTATCCAGACTTTACACTCATCCCAGGGTGGTCAACCACTGGGACCTCAACAACCAGCTGCAATTTGTAGGAGGGTCTGAGAGCAAGAGTTCATCTTCCTGCAGCACCACCAAAGGTGAATAAAGATGTTACACAGGTCCTACTGAATTCAATGGGCTACCTGTGTAATGCATGGGCCAAGAGTAAAACATATCTCGTAGCTGACCCTGGCTCATACCCAATTCCAATGCTGTGAATTTTATTTTAATGTACATACATTGACAAGCAAAAGAGTAACAATGTTTTTAACTTTTGACTTTTAAGCCCCATATCTCACCATCCACTACAGCTTTGAAAGTGAGGCTACCATCATTTTATAGACAATCATCTTGACTATCCCATACATAAATTTGACTTGTAACTATTTAGCATCTGCTGAGTTCTGCAGATTCCCATCATGTAACTGCATTGTTACGGTTTTGCTCCAAAAAAAATCAAAATTATTTTGTTAGTATCTTATAAATCCACATTTGGCTTTCAACAGTGCTTGAATCCTTCTGGGCTTTGGATCAAATTCAAGCATGTCTCATCCGAAATCTGATTCCAGGTCTGTTGGTGCATACTCGTCGACCCACTTGGGGACGAATACAGCTTTTTATTCACCTCTACCCACAAGTTTTCAGCTGGGTTTATGTCTGGGGACTGTGGGGGCCGATCCAGCAACTCCACTTCATTGTCACTGAAATGGAGTTGTTGGATCGCGGATCTCGACAAGTGCTTCAGGTCGTTGTCCTGCTGGAACACTATGTCGTCCTTTTTATACCCATAGTACTCAAGTGTTTGAAGTAGCTCATCTTGTAGGATACTCAAATATAGCTCAATATTGAGACCACCATCGATTCTGGTCAAGTACCCAACATGTGAAACAATCCCATATAATCAGACTTATCCACTGAACTTGACAGTTCCTTTAATTTCTTGATCCTTTAGACATCTTTCCCTTATTTTTTACAGACCCATTTGCACCCATCACAGTACAGTCTATTGACTTTCTTCATGGACATCTGTGATCTCGCTCTTACGAAGCATACAAGCCTCCTCCCCTGCCATGTTTGTCGCACCAGAACGGATAGATCTTGTGATGAGCGACTTGTTGACTCTGATATTTTGCCTGGACGTCCACCTCTTGGCTTTTGATATTCTTCCAGCTGTCAGGGCCTCACATGATGCAGTTTGGAAATTTTCTTGCCCAAGAGACCCCTAAAGATGAGCTGGATTATGCTGTCTCTTTTCTTGGGAAATCTTCTTCATGGCTGCTCCTTAATTCAAGCCAGTGACCTTTTACTTAGGAAACAACCTAATAAGACACTGAGCTATTAGGGAATGTGAGAATACGTTGTAATTTGTAGCATAAATGAAGAAAAAGATTGTCCCACCACCAGAAGCAGAACAGTAACAATGCAGTTACATGTCAAGAATCTGTATAACTAAGTATATGCTAAATAGTTGCAAGTCAAATTTATGTATGCAATATCCAAGATTATTGTCTATAAAATGATAGTAGTCTCACATTCAAAGCTGCAGTGCATGGTGAGATATGGAGCCTGAAAGTCAAAAGTTCTTAATATTGTTATCTTTTTGCATGTCTACCATAGATGGAAAAAGGACACACAGGACATGATTCCCAAACAATTTAAGATTTGACATACTTTCAAAGAGAAGTTAAGGCTTTTTCTAAAGAGATTCATGATCAAAGACTATTTTTCATATACAATCAAAACTGTGATTGTGCATTTGATTAGTTCACTTCTAACTAGATGGTGTGGATTCTCTCACTTTCGGGAAAAGCGGTCACAATTAACATGGCCATTATTGCAGCTCTCACAAGAGCGGACACTTAATTTTCTTACAAATTGTAAACCAACCTAACTTAATTTGTGCCTAGGAAACTTAGAAAAGCCAGTCAATATTGGATTAAAGGGAAACCAACTTCCAGCAATGAGGTTTGGGCACGTGGTCCATATGTGGTCCATTTATTCAGTTGACTGGCTGGAGATGAGACCCACAAAGATGAGCTATTGATGGCCTATCATAATAATTATATAATATCCTCCAACAACTTCAATATGAGATATTCAGAAATGAGTTATCAGTAGGTCTATCAGATCTGGTTTTTAGAAGACTGGAAATGAAGCAAAAAGCACATACAACTGAGTAATATATGAACAGAATTTTCAGGAAAATCTTATTAGAACTGATATGACTTCACTCATTCTTCGACTTGTCATGTATCCCTCACACAGCTGGAAACAACTTTACCTGACTGCATTTCGCTGCAGTGCTTGGCTGGCTCAGACTCTGGAAAAGGTGCAGCTAATGTGGGAACGGAGGTCCAGATAATGAGACAATCGTCCTGGCCCCAGACCACAGGGTGCTGAATCATGGGGAAGTTTTCTGTCTCAGAAGGAAACATATGACACCACTTTTCTGCTTCCATTTAACCTGAGATAATTTCTAATACAGTTAGGTCTTATTGAGACACAGTTACATCAGTGCGGCAAACCCATTATCAGCAGTCATGTCCAGTAAACTCTACCCAACTACATGGAATAGTTATGGAAAGTTTGTCTACTCAGTATTTTAAGTGTGTGATTTTAAGTTGTGTTACATTTTCAGACTGAAAAAATAAGGGTATTTCAACAAGCAAACGGTCATTCCATATTTGTCCACAAACACAATGCCAACAATGTTTGTATTGCATGTGTGCACTGAACTCATGTTCTGTCTGAGTGTCTAGAATTGTGGGAAAATGTCCGACAAAGACCAAATATGTAAATACATGCGTTTCGGCTGTGCAGGCAGCTGCTTCTCCATCCACTGAGTGTGCATGCACCCCAGCAGGAAACAACGATTGCACGTTTCCATCAGAGCTGAATGGCTTGAATAGACTGACACTGTGGACTCTTGACTGCAGCACCATTCAAACTCCTACCAGACACATTTTTCAAGCTTGCAGGGAAAAAGGGGTTTCCCCCTTCTGACAATAAGGCCATGTTCACACGGCTTAAAATGGGACGTATTTGCTGGAGTGCGCAAATTATGGCTGGAATACGTCCCAGTCAATACGGTAATCCACAGTTCTCATAGAGAACTATGGATTACATCTCCTCTCCCTGCTCGGCGAATCCGCCACGGGGGGAGATAAGTGACATGTGAATTAACAGCGGCGTATACACGCCACTGGTAATGAAAGTCTAATGGCCAGCGAGGTGCCGGCCCCTCGCTCCCTCCCCTGCTCCCGCCCCGCCCCCGTCCACACGGCGTAATTGTGGGGTGTAATTACACCCCGCAAATAAGCCGTGTGAACCCAGCCTAAGGCTATGTTCACATGGCTTATTTCCAGGGCTGTGGAGTCGGCTTGCCGAAGCCCCGACTCAGACTCCTCAATTTCCCAAACCTCCGACTCAGACTCCTGACTCCCTCATACATGGCGCCTGTTTAAGTGATAACTTTACTGTAGTAAAATAGTAACATCAGGCTGTTTATCACCTTATGATACAATAATCAAGCTATTTAGGTAGAACAGACACTGACAAGAAAAGGGTAACAATGTTTTGATCTTTTGAACACTTGTGGGTAGAGTTGAAGAAAAAAGCTGTATTTGTATCCAAGTCCAGTCTGCACCAACATTGGAAATGTGTAGAAGAGACCTGGGATCAGATTTTGGTTAAGATATGTTTGAATCTGATTCAGAGCCCAGAGGATTCAGGCAGTATTGAAAACCAAAAGGTGGATTTCCCAAATACTAACAAAATAATAAAAATTAACATTTTGATTTTTAGGAGCAAAACAGTAACAATGCAGTTACAGGAAAGAATATGCAGAACTAAGCAGCTGCTAAATACTTGCAAGTCACATTTATGTATAAGATAGGTAAGATGACTGTATATAAAATTACAGTAGCCTCATGTACAAAGCTGTAGTGGATGGAGAGATATGGAGCCTGAAAGTCACAAGTTCAAACCATTGTTACCATTTTGCTTGTCAGTGTAAAATATATTTATTGGATATGACTTTAGGACACAAAAAAAAATTAAATATGCATAACACTGCAGGAACATTTGTGGAGTCTCTGAATTTGTTCTGAGAAATAGTATTTCTTCCATCATATCCTGCATACATGACCTCACATCTGATCTCATTATTTTCAGGCTAGAGAACGGCCTCTCTACACTAACTTCCATTGGTGGCAAAGCGGTGACCACATGGGCAACATCTCTAAAAATGTCAGGGTATAAAGGAATTGCCTCAGCCACAGTCAGTTTTGATGAATGGTTGATCTTCTACTTCTTTGAAAGCAGGTGAAAAATTTTGCTGAAATCTGTTTGCCATGGGAGTAAAGTCTTTTCCCCTGGGGCAGCGCTTTGCCTGCACCATGTCATCAATTACACTCCTCATGTGATGAGGCTGAAGATATGGGAGCAGTAGCACTGGCCGGACCCAATTCCTCTTGCTCTTTGCACTGCATCGAACTAACTGGACCAACTTATTATATATTTTGGGAGTCGGAGTCGGTCCCATTTATTACGACTCCGACTCCAGCAAAAAAGCCAACGACTCCGACTCCATGACTCCGACTCCACAGCCCTGCTTATTTCGGGGCGTATTTGCGGACATAATTACGTCCGCAAATACGTCCCGCAATACGTTTCAAATATGTGTCACAAAATGTGACACGTATTTCGCGTCATAAATACATTCCCCATTCTTTACTATGGGGATTTACGTCGCAAAATACGCCTCAATAAGGGACAAAATTTTACGATCATGTTTACATGGCGAAAATACGTCGCAGAAATACGCCTCGTGTGAACGACGAGGCGTATTTTACATTGGAGTCAATGCTAATCTAATTGTTCATCATTTGAAACGTATTTCGGGACGTAACTATGTCCGCAAATATGCCCCAAAATAAGCCGTTTGAACATAGCCTAAGGGAGATTTTAGAGCATAAACCCCAGTGTATAGGTGATAAATGATCCTGGCAGTAGTATCTCTGTAATGCTTGACCTGTTAATTATACACTAATTATTAGATGATGACGTTTTCGCACCAACTTAGTCCATATTTTCTTAAAACTAACAACATTTACTTCTACCCTTTTCCACAGCACATCTTACAAACTATAGCGTAAATACGTAATGAATCCAAACAGATCACACAAAACGGAGCACTAGAGAAATTCCAGGTTACTCTGCTAAAGCCTTTAACATGAAGGATTCTATAAGGGTTTGTCGCATCCAACACACAGGTGTGTGTTTAGATAGGTTTTGACTGCAGCAGAAATGCACCTATATTTTTTAAAATAGGCTTTCTGCTGTGTCAACGGATCGAAAAAGTGCAGACCTTTCATTGAAGGACAGAAAGCAAAATGTAAAACAATCGGTGATCACTTGTCTAAAACGCCCAATATGTGTTTTACATTGAAAGCAATGGAAATGACACTGCACATTGTTAGATGTGTTTGGGTCTGTTTAGGGTCCAAAACAGGGATCCAAACACATCTAAAAATATATCCCAACACGGAGTGTGAACATACCCTTAGATTAGAACACAATAACTAGGACACACCTGTGAAGAAAAAGCCCAACCGCCGGCCCACTTGAGGGACGATGGCCTGACTTGGGGTGTTTTCTCGCGTTGCACGGCCCTTCTCGGGGTGCCCCAAGTCCCAGTATGTTCCACTTTTAAACCCCCCTGTCCCAGGCGCAGGGAGACAAACAAGTGCCCCAGTTCTCTCTTTTGTTTTATAAGACCGGTCCGTGACCGACTTACAAACGGGTCAGGAACCAACCCTGGGTAGCTATTACTATGACGAGACTGGCGTGTGAGGCCGTTTTCAAGACGACTAACTAAGATTAAAGTTTATAATTTTTAAATTTTGCCTTTGAGGGCACACTAGACAAATAAAAAAAAAGGATAATAGTTACAGGTAAGAGAGGGGTTTGCAAATAAAAGCGGGGGTTTACAGACAAAGCAGTTAAAATGGGTCGTTATTTTGGCAACCGGGGGGGCGTATGTGGCCTGGCTGCTGCGTGGGGTTGTTCCGGAAAATGCTTTTAGGTACCCCCCCTCCAGGAAAAAAGTAGAGCCCACACGGGCCCCTGCTTATATCTGTGGGGGACCCCCAATGGCACCCCCCTTTCATGCCCCCACACACCCCTGGGACGGTTAAGAATCCTCCCATCAGGTCATGCAGTTTCTGATACAAACAAAAAAAAGGGGACTTTAAATCGGCAGGGCATTTGGCACGAACGACCCAGTAGCACCCATCAAACCAGCTGGGCGTAAAAAGACGTCCCGGGGTTTACTAGACATCTTATTACGGACCCCCGGGGTCCGGTTTTCGGGATATCTCATCCCCAGGCCCCCAAAACCCCGGGAGGTGGGGGGGGGGTGTGTGGGGGGGGGATTTCCCATATTTTTGGAATGAACTCGCCATGACCATTTATGAACGGGTCGGCCTATAAATCGATTGAAATATCGGAGACGACCGACTGGGTTGGTTTGTTTAAACCCTTTGAAGCTTGGGGGTTTGGAGGAGCTTTGTTCAGTGCTAATTAAGGGAAAGGAGGGGTTTTTGAGGTTCCAGATGCCTGCTGTGCGAACACCCCTACGAAAGGCTTTTACAATGGGTTTGTTTAATGTGTAAATTGAGTTTCCCCTGGGCTGGGGGCAGCTGTGAATCTACGATACGGAATGGGGTTAAAAGTCATGTGAATTTTTTCCCCCAACCCTCCCCACTTTGAGGGGCTAGGGGGGCGCCCCACCTCGGGTTTTCCCCCACGCGCCCCCCCCTCCCCCTTCCCCCGTCGGAAACAGCCCTCGGCTTTTGCCGTGGTTTTGGGGCCCTTCCGGTGGCGAAGGCGAAGTTGTACTGTTGGAACGCCAGGCTCCAGCGTAGCAACCCCCATTGGTGCCGGAGACCGTGTGTAGCCAGCTAAAGGGGGGTGGTTGGTCTCCCCAAGAGTGACCCCCGGTTAGATAGGGTTGCACCCGCTGCGGGGGCCCACCCCTCGGCAGGCATTCTTTTTCCATGGTGGAATGGGCCACTTCCCTCGGCAGAAAGTTCCCGGCTCAGGTACTAAGGGGGGTTCCCTGTCCCCGTTGGGTCCCTGGCTAGCCTACCGAGGCCAAAGTCACGGCGCGGTTTGTACAAATTTCGGGTGAAGTCGGGGGCTTGTAGTACTGGGGAGCTGGACAAGGGGGCCTTTGAGGGCTTGGAAAGGGCCGTCTTCCGCATGTTTGCCCATGACTGCGGGGGGGCATTTTCCCTGGGAGGGTCTGTCAGGGGCTTTGCAGGTACTATGTGTGAACAAACCTCCAAAAGTACCCAGCGGTCCCCAAGAAGGACATCACCGCTTCTTGGCCTGGGGGTGGGCCAGGATCGATGGATTCATTTTTCCCAGACTTGGCTTAAAGGGCCCCCCCCCCCACCCGGGCCCCGGGTAGTGGCCCTCCTATCCCCAGCGGGGCACTTTTCCGGCTTGATGGGTAAAGGGGTTCCTGGGGGATTTTCCGAGCACCTAGTCAGGGGCTGGGGTGTTCCTCCCAGGTGGGATGAAAAGGCTATGTCATCCAGGTACGCAGCCACGTACCCTTCAAGTCCTTAAAGCGCGTGTTGACCATCCGCTAAAAAGGGCAGGGCATTCTTCATGCGAAGGGCCGGGGGGACTGTACACCCAAATGGGGTAAAAAGGCAGAGGGGGTTTCCCTTGCCTCACGGTCAGGGGATCTGCCATTACCCCCGGGCTCAGATTTCTGTTGCGGGTTTATTGGGGCCCCGGGCACTGATCGGCGGCTTCGTCGTGGAGGGGTGCATCGGGGCCTGACAGCGTTGAGCCCCCTGTAGTCCAGCAAAAACCGGGTGGCGATCCTTTTTGGGGACAAGGACCGGCGAGGCCCAGGCACTTTTGGGGACGCCGGATGACTCCCCAGCTTCAGCATCTGTCAACCCCCTCACGATGTACTGCTGCATGGGGGGGAATCCGTATGCTGAAGCCGGGATTGGTAGGTGATCCCGGGTGTCCAGTGATGGACGGTGACTCCGTCCTTCCAGGCACGTTAGTGATCAATGCCGGAAAAAGGGGGTAGATTTTGCCAAAGGGGACCGGTTTGGTTTTCCGGGGTCTCCACAAATCCCCACATCCTCTAGGATCCACCTCCCTGCCCGGGGCAAGCATGTCCAAGAGGTTCTCCGTCTCACCTACTTTGGGAGGTTTGCAACGGGAAAGGGCAATGCCTCCCCTCATGATCCCTTCATCATTTTTCAGGGAAAGGGGCCTTCCGCCTTCCCGGTGTGGTCCAGGGTGCCCAGGCGTGACGCTTTGAGTTGGGGCACCATAGGGCCTTCCCGGTCCCCGAACTTGTCCTGTGGTACGGGGCCCAGCACCCACATTTTCTGACCCACCTGGAGGTCCTCTCACAAGGTTTTTTTTTTTGGTCGTCCCAAAATGTTCTGGTCGGCCTGGGCCCGTCGCATTTCTCATGACTAGCTGTTCGGGGCCTGAAATTTCTCACGGAAAGACAACATACTCAATGACCAAACCCCCCCGGGGGTTTGCTAGTCTCCTTTCCAGGCCTCCTTCACCAGAGCCGGGGGCCCCCCAAAACCGCGCCCACACAGGACTCGAAGGGAGCGAAACCCGTGAGGCCTTTGGGGGACTTCCGGAAAGCGAATAGTGGGGTGTGGGAGGTCCCGCTCCAGTCGCCCCGGGGGGTGTCGACCAACATCTTTAAGATCTGTTCAGGGTTTTTAAACCCTTTCACCAGGCCATTAGTCTGTGGGTGGTACGGGCTGGCCACCAAGTTTGCACCTTATCAGCTACACAAAGGACTCCACTAGCTGCGACATGAACTGGGGTCCCCCTGTTTGTGAGGGATTTCCCGGGGGGAAAACCCACTCGGAGAAAATCTCCAATAGGGGGGGCCACCTTGTCGGGCCCCACAATGGAGACAAGGCTACCGTTCCGGGTACGAGTGTAGTCTATACCGTCATACGAAACATTTCCCGATGCTGGGAATTTGGGCAGCGTCCATTAAAATCCCACCCCCTCCTGAAAGGCTCGTCTATGATAGGGAGAGGACCAGTGGGGCTTTGGGCCCCGGCCCGCCTTCCCCCCCTCTGACAGGTGTCCAAAAAGAACGGCAGTAGGAAACACTCAGTCCCCTCTTTGGCCCGTAGAAATGCTGGGCCAGCCTTTCCCTTTGGGTTTGGGGTCCCTAGGGTGGCCATCGGAAATCCATCGGGAACCCCCAACAACTCTGCCCTGAAGGATAGGGTACCCCCAACCCTCTGTCCCCGGGCCACGCCTCCGGTGAACCGGCGGACGGTCCGGGGTACAGCCGTATTTTGGGCCCAGGGCCACCGCGCGATGTCTGAGTCCCAAGGGTGGGGTGGCCGCCTGCTCCCTTTAAATTTCGGCTGCGTCAGTCGCTAATGATGCCTGAAATTCTACTAGACGGGCAGAAGGATGAGATGCCTGCATCTTTGGGTTCCCTGGACCTTTCTCCGGCCCTCACCACTTGGGACTTACCTGGTCGTGGGAGGTCCTCGGGCCCCCCCAGGGGCCTTCTGGCTCCTGGCCCTCCATGCGGTGACAGCGGCCACGACCCCCTGAACCGCGGGTGGGGCTCCCTCCCCCTCGGCGTCTTACAAGTCGCCAGTCTGCTTGGGCCAAACCCGGCCCTGAATCCTGTTTGGGGGGGACCCTGCTCTGTGGCCTTTCCTGGGAGCCCCGCCTCACTGCTGCTCCCCCCCTGTAGCTGTCTGCCCCTGTCTGCCCGGGGGGTTGGGGGACCCTGCCCCGGGGGCCCTTTCCCGGAGCCTGCCTCACCCGCATGCTCCCCCACCAAAACCCGCTGCCCCCCGTTGTCCCCCCTGATTGCCACACAGAGGGCAACAAATCCCCGCAGCTTGCTGGGCAATCCGCTGCCCCCATTGCAACCACTGACCTTATCCCCCCTCCGCAGGATGGGAGAGGGGGCCACCATGTCACCCACCCCCATACTCTCTTTAGTATGCATGTTCACAACTTTGTCCACAAAATTAAATGGGTTTGGGGTGACAAATCAATTTAGGGGGGGGCAGACCTTGGGGGTTTTGGGGCCTCAAACGGGGGTACCACCGCCCCAAGTCTGTCCCTAACAAATACTATCTGGAAGGTTTGGTGTACCCAACCTCCCCCATTCCCTGCCCGGACCCCAGTCCAAAAACACCCCCGGCAACTGGCGCGCCCGGGACAACGCCTCAATTCCGGGGGACAGCGGGTCTTTCCCGGGTATCTGTCCTTTGGGACACCGCTCAGGCCGACCAAGTCATCTCGCGCCGGTGTCCAGAGTCCCATGGCAACAGACCGGCCCACGGTGACGGTTGGGGAGTTATCATGGGGGCCCTTTCCCCCCCCCCCCACCCCACACAAAACTTGGGGGGGCCTTGGAAAAGGGGGCGGGACGAGCCCTTCTGGCGCTGGGACTGGGGGGCCTTTTAAATGCCCGGTGTTTGCAAAGGTGACAGAGTCGGGGTTTTCCCCCCCAAAATGTGGAAGCATGGGCTGGGGGACCCCTGGGTTAGGGGTGGGGCAAGTGGCCCCCCAGGATTCCTCCCCTCTCCACTGGTGGTTCCTGGCCTCCGGTGCCCGATTGTTGGCTTAATCATCGCGAGGTTTTCTGTGGCAGTGGCCCCCACAGGGTTTTCCGGCCACGAAGATGGCTGGGGGTCCCCCTTTGGGCAGTTCCCCAAAAAATGCTCCGTGGCGAGAGCTCCCCTGTGGAACGGTGGTGATCTTTAACCCGAGGTCCCTGGGGCAGGGTTCTCGGGGGGGGCCCCATGTGGTCGGCCCCGCGTCTGTGGACCCCGATGCAAAATCCGGAGTTCTTCCTGAATCTAGGATGAGGTTGTCTGCCGGTAAAAACCTGCTTGATGTCCTAAAAAGGGAAGGGGTGGCATCCTGGGGAAGGTCCCCGAAATCTCCCGAGCTTTACCTCTGAGAGAGGAGTCAGAACCGGGGCCCCCGGTCCTCAGGGCCATGGTGCTGGGGCAAATTTTTTCAATTGCCACAGAAAAGTGTCCAGGTCTCCACCTTTTCCAGATGGGAAAGTCCTCCGCCCTCAACTATAGGTCCTGGGGGTTTTAGGAGGCTCCTGACTGGCCCGGGGTGGACTTGGTCTTTTCCGCTGTAGCACCCCGTAAATTTGGGGTCACGGGCCCGCTGACATTTTCGGGCCCCCCCCGACGTTCGGGCAGCGCCGCCCCTAGCCGCTCGTGACGTTTCCGCAGCTTCCCCCTCTATCCGCTCGGATGTTCTGCAACTGCTAGGGAGGGGCCTTGTATGTAGGTCTCCAGCCTAAGCTTAGCCGGGCGCTTGCAGAATCGCTGAGGGGGAGCTGCCCCCGGCCACTGACCAACTGCGACTGGCTCCTTTTGGGACCCAGCCCCGGACTCCTCCTCGGGCCCCATAGTCCATAGCCCGGGCTGGGGCCAGTCCTCTGGCTCATTCCCGACTGTTTCCTCTGGGCTACAGCTTTTTCCCTTCTTTCGACCCGCCATCCTTTCAAACCCCTTGGGACTTGACACAAAAATGCAACCCGAATGCACCCCAAAAACCTTGTTTTGCACTTGCTGGTCTAGTGCGAGTTAGTTTAAGACCCCAGCAGCAAAACCCACTGCTGGTAGCCCTTTGTGTTGTGGTACGGACACGCCTCATTACACAAGTTTGGTCCCCCCGCTGCCACCAAAAATTTTGGGGAAAAAACCCAACCGCCGGCCCACTTGAGGGGACGGTTGATTGGGGGGTATCTCGAGTTGACGGCCGGAAGGTCGCCAGTTTCTGTTTCCCCTGTTAACCCCCGTCCACACGGGGCAGGGAGACAAACAGCTGCCACCCTTTTTTCTCATTTAGTTTTAAAAACGGTCGGACCCCATTACAACAGGGTAAACCAACCCTGGGGGAGCTATATAAATTTTGACCGAAATACAGGCGTGTGAGGCCGATGATCAAGACAGACTAACTCAGATTTAAATTTATAGATTTAATTAGCCTTTGAGGGGACACTTAAAAATTATACAAAAGGGTAAAAGTATACAGGTAAGAGAGAGGGGCCAAAATACAAGCTGGGTTTCAACAAAAGGCAGTTAAAATGGGGGTTACCTTTTGGGCCCACACGGGGGGGGTTGTGGCCTGGCTGCTGCGTGTGGATGTTCCCGGAACTGCTTTAGGTACCCCCAAAGGGTCCTGCTTTTTTCTGGGGAGGGGGAACCCACATGGCAGCCCCCTTTCACACCCCACCACCCCTTGGGGGCGGTTAAAAATCCTCCCACTCAGGTCAAGCAGTTTCTGATACAAAACACAAAAAGGGCTATAACTCGGCAAGGCATTGGCACAGAACCCGGGGGTAGCACATCGAACAGTGGGGGACACGACGACGGGTATAGAATCCTATTTGGGGCTTTTCCCGGGGGGCCCGGGTTTGGATTTCTCAGTACCAGGCACCCCAGAAAAACCGGGAAATTTTGGGGGCTTTTGTGTCGGGGGGAGCTCCCCTATTTTTAGATTGAAATCCCCCATGCACCCTTTTTGAACTGGTGCCTATAAATCGATATGAAATATCGGAGACACCACTGGGGGTTTGGGTTGATTTAAGCCTTTTAAGCTTGGGGGTTGGGGGCACATTTGTTTAGTGCTAATTTTAAAGGGGAAAGGAGGGTTCTTTTAGGTTTTCCAGATGTCCTACCAAAAGGGATTTACAATGGGCTTTAATTAATGTGTAAATTGAGTTCCCCGGGCTGGGGGCAGCTGTGATATCTGACTGATACGGAATTGGGGAGGAAGTCATGTGAATTCTTCCTCACAACACTTATTTGTACATAGTTAATTCAAACTCTTCCCTCAAAACCCCCCCCCATTATTGAAGCTCCCCCGTCTTGTAAGCGTTCATAAACTTTATTACTTGCGTTTTTCTAAAAATCTATTTGCCATGTTATGTCAGATCTGTCCAATTTCCAAAAGGGAATGATTGTTGGTAAAGACCAGCAAAACATCTTCAGGCAAAAGTAGTTGTGGTCGAAATTTAAAGCTTAACGCCAGGGACAAAAGTGCACTTTGTCAAATAGTAACCAAAAATGACAAAACTGCTACCCCTAAAATTACTGCAGAGTTCAATGCAAGTATAAAGGCACAATAGGAGTATCACAAAGGTGATATCCCTGGCAAAGCTGCATTAGTAAAAACCTTTGTCGACACCATGAAAAATTAAAAACCTTTTCCAAGAATGCCAAGACATGGACACTGGAGACACGGAAACGTAATATGGTCTAATGAGTCTAGTTTCACGGTTTCTCCCACTTCCATATATATAGTGAGATAACAGGACAAAGACTACAATGTTGACTGCCTTAAAAAGGTTTTCTCACTACAAAGATTAGCTTTTTATGTTAAAGATCTTGCAAAAACAAGTCACTTTGCAATATGTGTCCATTAACAGTGTCCTACCTATTCCTAGATATCCCCTCTTGTATGGGCTCAATCAGCTCCTCAGGTCGCTATTGCTACAGACGTGTTCAATCTCTCATGATTGGATGTCAGCACTGGTTGTTATAGCTACAGACCTGGTTTCTACTGCAGCCTAGTAGAAGGCAGTAAACACGCCCCTGAATTCAAAATGAAACCAAGAAAACAGGACTGAGGTAAGATGAATCAATGTAGTGAGACAACCCCTTTAAATGAATACTTTTTATAAATATATTGGTCAATAGATTTCACCTTAATCAGAGATAAGAGCGTTTTTATGTGCTCTCAAGTGCACACAGGTTTCTATGGTTACCTGCGTAAAAGATGGACGTCTCTTATATGATAATTAGAGCAGTTACGTCTATTACCTGATTAGCTGAAAGCAGAGAGCAAGGAGTGATGTCACCCCACTAAAGGGCTGCAATCAAAACAAACTAGTTTTAATTAACAAGATTAGCTTCACTAAACAAAAGGCACATGTGCTGTGAGGACTAATAACCATGGCTTTATCTGTAATCTCTTTAGAGATCTCCTTCACTGTCAGAGCAATGGCTTCTAGAAGTTGAATATACTAATCACTGCTGTAGAACCACCAACTGCCTGGGGAGAAAGACTAAGTGCAAAACTGCTAAAACTCTGTGAAACAGCGTGGTGAGAAAACCCCTTTAAATCTACTGTCAAGTAAGGTGGAGGTTCCTGTATTGTTTGCGGTGTAACATCATGGCACTTTTTGTCTTTGCGTCTCCTTTAAAGGTAAAGTAACAGCTCATCGGTATCTGCTTGCACTATGGAATTAGCATGTTTGTGATTTCTTTTTGTCCTACACCTTATAAATAAAATAACGTGATTTCTAGTGGGTGCTTCAGTCATTTTATCCAATCCCTGGAATTGAATACATTAAAATACATTTCCACTTAAGTATGTATGCACAGAAACACAGAAGAAACCGAGGGACAGGTTACACGTTGACATTTTCTAAACTAACTATTCACGGCAAGTTCCCTATAAGAATAAATCCCACATTTATTGGAACAATGGTGCTATGTACAAGGACCAATTCTGATTCCAATTACTAAAAGACTTGGTTCAAATTCTTTTTACAAATTTTTGTTCAATGTCATAAGGCCATAGGTGGTCGACAAAAATGAAGAACATATACACTGAAGTATGTGCTGTGAAACTTAGATGGTTACATGATGATGTTTGCAATGCTTTATGTGCTGACAGTGTTCTCATTTATCACAAACACTTACCTCAGTAGTGGTCCCAATATCAGCAGATGGGCTGCATGTGCTGGTATCTTGAGGCGCTGTACCAACGCTGCTCCTGATTGGTGAGCTGGGAGTCGGAGCAGCCGAGGAGTCAAAGTATGTTAATGACTGATACAAAACTCCTCTTTTCTGAATCTTCTCCCATACTTTGCTCATGGTGTCGGTCAGCTGGTAAAGCAATTGCACCTAGAAATGAGGAAAAGATCAATGAAGATTACTTGTATTAAAAGTCTGTGTTAACAGAACAGAGATAATAACCAGATCTATTGACTATGATCTCAAGTTAACCTGCTAATTTCCACTGACGGCAATTATAATTCCATACAGGGGGTCTCCTCCATTACAAGACGTTCCCTGCAGCTCTGATAGGGCCAAACCCTGCAAACAACCTACAATAGTCATGGACTTCTTTAGCAAAAAAGGTTGATCACACCCGATAACCTTATAAAATCAACATCTGTCCAATCGTAAAACGATACGCAATGAATCTTTTTACAAAGGCGTAGGGTTTGTCATTTAGCAAATGTTATCATAGACTTAAAGGGAACCTGTCCCATAGGTTATGCCCCCCTTGCTGAGGACAGCACAAGCTAGTGTCAGACCTGCTGTTCCCAGCACTGTGTCCCTTATTCTGTAAGATGCTGGAGTTTTAGAGCATTTAATGCTCACATCTTATTCATGAAGAGGTGTTAACCCCGCCCACCAAATGCTAGTCCCTCCCACCTGGCAGTTATTTACATGTTTCTACCTATTCAAAGTAATAGGTTTATCAGCTGTGGTGGGCAGGGCTAGCCTCAGGTGGGCGGAGTTTGAAAAAAATGGACTCTTTTCATGACTTTTCTGGCAAAAAACTGCAGATTTGAGCACGAAATACTCTAAAACTGCAGTATCTTACAGAATAAGGGACACAGCGCAGGAAACAGAAGGTCTGACACTAACTTGTACTGTCCTCAGCAAGGGGGGCATAACCTATGTGACAGGTTCTCTTTAAAGATGTGAATGAGGAGGAGCATACAAGCACAGATAGGCCTAAAATCTGCTGACTGTGGGTGGTCGCATGGTTCTGCCACTAGGTGGCGTACGTGCCACCGAAGTCCTGGCTTTGGTGGGGGAAGGCAACCATTTGACCCTAGGTTACTGACACAGGTAGTTAGTATGGCTGTTATGCGGCTATTGATGGGTTGCCTTTCCCGGGACGGTCATAGCGTTGGGTGGGAGGCCGACCCTACGTTCCAGGTCAGGTTTTGAGCCATAAAAGCCATTAATCTGCAGGTGTTAAGGGGGCATGGTCTGCTATTGGAAGCGGAGCAGCAGCAGAGCTAAGGTGAAAGGCTCTGGCCCCAAGAGGCTTGAGGGAAGCCTGTACAGGACTGAGAGTATGTGTTTTGGTGGTGCTGGATGTTAGATCCCGGCCACGGTAGAGGGGTTCTCCAAGGAATTTAAACGGCCAGACGGCTGGGGGATTTATTTTTAGGGGTTTTGTTTTACGTAAATACGGTACCTGTCCCATGTCCCTCGGTGAAATAAAACGGCAAAGGGAAAGTTTCCTAAGGGAACCCCCCTGTGTTGGAGTGCCATTATCCTTTCAAACCAAGGAGGGACGATGCCAAAAAACAAAGCGTTTTTCCCCCCGGGACTTCAAGATGGCGCCCCCGGGAGCAAAAAAGGGGAAGTTTAAAAGTACATAAACGGAAACAAATAAAAGACATTTACAACAAAACTTCTATAATCTTACGCATTTTTTATTAAAGAGGGGGTGCAAGCTTTTTTTTAAACCCTAGAATTGTGGGTGCCATTATGTAAACAGGGTTTTCTTTTGGGGAAAAAAAATTTAAATCACCATTAAGTAATAAAAATTTAAATTTTTTTATTTGAATCGGGCAATAAAGAAAAAATCCCGGGTTTAACCCCTTTTTTCTCCAAAACCCTGGTCATTTCAATTTTTTTAAAATTATTACATCTAGAAATGCTTTCCGGGCCCCTTTTTAAAAACTTTCGTAAATTACCAAAAATTCCCCTGGGGGCAGAGAGTCCCCACAGTTTTAAAGTTTTTTACAGAAAAGAATCCCTTTTTTAGGGTCTAGGAAAAGTTCTTTTTTTCTAGCCCTAGGGGGTTGCCTCCTTGTTTGGGTTTACAGCCCCGGGGTATAAAGAGGTCATGGAAGAGATCTCTATATTAAATCAAATTTTATTTATGCATATGTTTTTAATTACCCACTCTTTTATGTCTTACATCATTTAACATAACCATTTTTGCCAATATTGTAATAGGTCAAAAAACGTCTTATCTTGGGAAACTAACAAACTTGTTTAACCAGATATCTTTACAAATCAACAAATTCCAGTTAGATCACAGTGACAATCAAAAGACGTGTAAATCTGGTCTTAGGTTTTCATCACACATATTTCTTTGATAGCATCTTTTGGCTAAAGAGAAACGGCTTCAAAAACGGCATGCTTTTTTTCCTGATGTTTTAAGTGTTTTTTATGCAGTTTTTTGTTTGTGTTGCTTAAAAAATAATGTGCATGGGTCATGTGTTTCCAGGTACGTTTTTCCAATGATAAATCATGTGATCCATCACAAATTATACATTTCTGCAGAAAAACCATGAAGGTCTGTGGGAAGACACCACAAACTTCCTGAAAATAAGTCACACCTACGGCGTAATGTGTTGGTAAAAAAAAAAAAAAAAAATCTGCCACTCCCAAAAAAATCCCACAAAAGTTTTTTAGGTTTTCCCAAAATTTTTCCCTTTTGACTTTAAACTGTTTTTGGGCCATTGAAATTTTTTTTGCTTTAAAAAAAAATGCACAAAAAAAATGTTTCTTTACCCAGACCTCATTTATCAAAACTGTCTAACATTTTAAGGGAGGTCCTTGTTGCCCATAACAACCAAGTAGAGCGCAGCTTTCATTTTTCCAGAGCAATATATGAAAAGTGAAAGCTGAGCTCCGATTGTCTTTGTTGCCTACAGCAACCATTCTCACCGTCAGGGTATGTTCACATGGCGTGTTGAGTCCGTGTGAACATAAGTTTTTAGATGTGTGTTTGGATCCGTCTGTCAGACCCAAAAAGGGGGACAAAAAACACAACCCTAATAATTACAGTGTGCTTTTAACTTGAAACCCCGCTTTTTGGCGTTCACGAGGATTCCACTGCGTCTTTTGGATCTGTTTCTCTGATCCGTTCCAAGACTTGTCATGTAAAACTTGGCCCTGAAAGACGCAGAAAAACCCCTAAAAAAAAGTATAGGGTGCAAATCCTCTGCAGCCAACACACATCCAAACACACAGCTGCTCCATTTAGGACCCAAATGGGGACGCGCTTTTTTTTGGAAAGGGCGATTTTCAGATCCAAAAAGGGACCCAAAAAACGCCGTGTGAACGGCCCCTTAGATATTTTTTATAAATAAGGCCCTTTTTAAACTTTCAATTTCCATACAGGTTTTGAATCAAATTTCTGGGGTGGTTTTGTAGGGGGGACCCCTTTCCCCGGGTTTGGGCTTTTTATGGGTTAAAGTGGCACATTTTTAGAAAACCCCCAAGTTTTTAGTGATATTTTGCTAACTTTTATTTTTAAATTCGAAACCCGGTAGGAAAATTTATAAAAAAAAAAGTATAAACCATAGGGGCAAACATATCCCAAAATCCCAAAAGAAAAGTATTTTGGCCCTATTTTGCGTAAAAACACTTTTGACGCCATATTTTTTTTTTCTTTAAAAAAGAGATTTTATTAAAAACAGAAAAAAAGGAAAAAGGGGGTTTTTTTACAGTAGCAAAGGCAACAATAAATACAAGCAGATCAATACTTTCAAGTGTGAGGGGGTACTTTAGTAAAGGGGATCATCGTATGCATAAAAAATGAAGAGAAAGAGTACTATGCAAAAAATACAAAAAAGGGGCCCGGATGCTGAAAAAGTTTAAAAATTCAACCAGGGAGCACGGGAAAATTTAGAACATTGGGCACTGGACGTGTTTAAATCAAGGAGACGAATCAGAGGATGGTTGATTACAGTTCTTAGTTTTTCTGCCCTAGAGCAAAGGGAGCTAAGTAGTAGTGGGGAAAGACTCAGAAATTTTCATTGATGGGAAAAAAGAAGACCTTTATTGCCCATACTATTTTTGGAGAAAAGGTCAAAAAATCCTCAGTAAGCAAGGCAACGGGCCCAATAATTTTAAACCCAAAACTGGGACAAGGGAGGCCAGCAAAGGTCACTACCCCATCGTCTTAGATAAAAAAAAAAAAAGCAGTAATGAGTTTTCCCATTAGTCGCAGAGACTCATTATGAGAGTGGGGGAGGGAGTGGGGGGGGATTTTAGAACAAAAAACCAGTCGTTCCATACCGAAAAAAAAAAGGTCAAGTCAGTATCGATTTTACATCTTTTAAAATTTTTCAAAACCCACAAACCATGTGGGATTTTCCCTTTAAAAAAAACCCTTCCATTTAGAGAGGGGGGGAGAAATAGAGCCCTCACCCCCTGGGGAAAAACTGCTTTTGCCCGCATTCAGTAAAAAAAGAGAGCAAATGGCCCTTCAGAGGTTTTAATAGTGTTTTCGTTTGGGGAATAACAGGAGGAAGGCCCCCCCCTCATTCTGCAATCTTTCACCCCCAAATCAAGTATTTTGTGTCAATTTCCTTTAAACCAAAAGGGCCCGTAGGGAAAAGCATTCCCACCCCTATGGGAGCATTGTACCCCCCTCCCCGAGGCAACGGCAGCAGAGGCTTGAGAACCCAGGGAAAAAAAATTTGTGTTAAAAAAGGGGCCCGGGAAATTTTATACCACGGGTAATTATTTTATAATTTAATTCCTGTATTCTTACTGAAACTGAGGGGTTTTTTGGACAAGGGGAAAAATTTTTCTCCAGTCCCCCGAAAGGGGAATTTTTTTCGTAAGATCCTTTCCCAGGCTCCTGGGAAAAAATAGGTTGTAGGATCCGCCTTTTGGGTACAACAGACATAAACCTTTTAGAGTAGACGTGTAAATTTTGTATCCTTTTGCAAACCCAAGATTCAAAGATGTAAGCCCCTACAAAAAAGGGCCCGGGGAAAATTTCAGCAAAAAGAAAGCACTGCCCTTTAAAAAATAGTAAAAAATCTGGAGAAGGTTTTTCCTTTCCTAAGTTTTCAGAGGCTCCCAAACGGTTTTTAGAGGCCTCCCCCCAGCACCCCGCATGAACCCAAAATTTTTTTCTCCCCCCTTTTTTTCCCCAATCAAATTCGAGACTTTCAGTGTCTCAGGAAGGCCCGGATTGCCTTGAAGGGATAAGTGGCCCCCCCTTTTGAATAATTTTATTGAGGTGGAATTTTGATCTGTGAGTACGCACCCCGGAAATTTTGCAGCAAGGGGGGTGAGGGGAAAAAAATTCCCAGGCAAAACCCCTCTGGACCCAACAAGGGTTAGTTTCAGTTGGGGGAGCTATGCATACCGGGGTTCAGTTGAAAACCCCGAGTTTAGGGGAGTGGCGTGTGATGGAAGCAATCTAGGATTTTTGACGGGTGGGGAGCCCAGGTAAAAAAAGCCTTGGGGAAATTTGGAAGGGGTAAGCCCCCCTTCTTTTTTTGGCCTTTGTCAAAAGTTTTTTCAGCAACTCTAGGGCGTTTGGTTAGCCCAAAAAAAACTGCACGATGGACTTGTGGGGAGCCTAAAAAAGGATTTGGGTATTTGACCGGGGTTGTTTGGGGAGGTAAAGGAATAGGGCAGGACCCTTCATTTTCAGGACATTTTAAACGGGCCCACCAGGGAAATCCCTTTTTGTCCCATTTAGAGAGGTCCCCCCAGTGAGCCACAATAAGGGGGGGAAAATTTAGATCAAAAAGGTTTTCTCTTTAGGTTTGAAAGGAAAGTGTATGCCAAGGTATTTAATGAAAGGGGGCGGCCCCGGAGAACGAGTAAAGCTGTCCCAAGCTGTTGGGGAAACCCTCCCGCCCCAAGGGGAAGATTCAACGCTAAAACTTTTGGGGGCATATTTACTTTTTTATTTCTAAAAGGGTCCAAATTCCTGTAAAACCTTCGTATAGAGGGGAAAGAATTTAGGGGGTTTGGGGGGACTATAGAAGCAAGGGCCCTCTTTTCAAATGAGAGCACTTTTACCCTGTTGTTTTCCACAAACGTATTCCCTGAAAAGAAAAATCCGGGTCGAAAGGCCTGCAAAAGATGCCCCTCCCCAGCATATAAGAGCGGGGAAAAGAGGGCCCTCCCTGCCTTGGGACTTGGCGCCCTATTTTTGTTGTAAATGAAAAAATGCGGGCACCAAAAAATATGAGCATTAAGGGTGGGGACGGGCACTTTGTAATGCGCCTAAAAATGGGGCGTGTGCACCCCCCCTCCGCAAAGGGGCCTATTGAGGCGGGGGGATTACAATGTTTTTGCCCTCCCCCGGGCAATGCCCTCGATAGGGCATTAATATACTACTAAAAAATTTTTTTCTCCACGTTTTTCCCAGGAGGATGAGCTGCCTGTTTATGGCAAAGGGAAAGGGGGTAAAATTTCCCAAATTTTAAAAGTTTCCTTTTTCTAACCCAGGAAGGGAAATGCAGCTCCGCCTTAGGGAAAATTTAAAAAAGACAAAACCCCAGGGCCCGAGGGATTTCCCCGCGTGGGCCTAAAGGAGGTTTAAATAATGTGATAGTGGCCCCATTTTTTTTATTTTTTGGACTGTATAATTTTCGGGGTATGTCCCAAAGGGTTTGGGCAAAGCAAAAAGGGGCCAATATTCAAAAAGGGGTCAAAAAGTGATCCAGGAAACTATAGGCCGGTAAGCTTAACCTCTGGATAAAATGTTTGAAGGTTTTCTAAGAGATTCTATCCTGGAGTATCTTGCTGAAAATAAATGTATAACGCTGTTCCAGCATGGGTTTATGAAGGATCGGTCCTGTCAGACTAATCTCATCAGCTTCTATGAGGAGGTTAGCTCCAGACTGGATCGGGGTGAGGCACTGGATGTCATATATTTGGATTTTTCTACAGCATTTGATACTGTTCCACATAAGGCCTCGTTCACACGGCTTATTTAAGAACGTATTTACATCGGATTGCCGATCGTAAATACGTTCTGAAATCAGTTGAAAATCAGTTGCAAATAAGTGCCACTAATTTGTGGCACGTATTTTGTAACTGATTTCCCGACGGATTCCCATCTCCATTCATTGTAGGTGGTGAATCCGTCCGTAAATAATTGACATGCACATTGTTTTTCCGTCCGGATTGCGCCGTCGTCAATCTGCGGCGGCAATCCGGCACGGAATATGCGTCGTGGTGAACGACGAGCCGTATTTTCTATTGAAATCAATAGAAAAAGGCTGTTACTTATTTCTGACTGATTTGCCGACGGATTGACGATCGTCAATCCGTCGGCAAATCCGCGGCGAAATAAGCCGTGTGAACGAGGTCTAAAAGGTTGGTAAGTAAAATGAGAATGCTTGGACTGAGGGAAAATGTGTGCAAGTGGGTAAGCAACTGGCTCACTGATAGAAAACAAAGGGTGGTAATTAACGGTACATACTCGGACTGGATCGCTGTTACTAGTGGGGTACCACAGGGATCAGTATTGGGCCCTATCCTCTTTAATATTTTCATAAATGATCTTACACAGGGATTGCACAGTAGAATATCGATCTTTGCAGATGATACTAAGCTCTGTAAAGGAATCCACACAATGGAGGATAATGTGTTATTACAAAGCGATCAGGATAGGTTGGAGGCCTGGGCAGAGAAGTGGCAGATGAGGTTTAACATTGATAAATGCAAGGTTATGCACATGGGGAGGAAAAATCCATTACATGATTACATGTTAAATGGAAAAACACTGGGTAAAAGTGACATGGAGAAGGACTTGGCAATACTGGTGGACAGTAAACTTAACTGTAGCAGCCAGTGTCAGGCAGCAGCTGCAAGGCTTAATAGGATCATGGGGTGCATTAAAAGGGGCATAGATGCACATGATGGGAACATTATTCTCCCACTATACAAGTCATGGTTAGACCACAATGGAATATTGTGTACAGTTTTGGGCACCAGTGCACAGGAAAGACATTCTAGAGCTTGAACAGGTACAAAGGCGGGCAACAAAAATAATTAAAGGCCTGGGTGGACTGCAATATCCAGAAAGATTAGCAAGGTTAGGGTTATTTAGTTTAGAGAAAAGACGGCTTCGGGGGGACAAAATAAATATGTTTAAATATATTAAGGGCCAATATAGAGATCTCACTAAAGATTTATTTATATCCAGGGCTATATCTAGAACAAGGGGGCATCCTCTACGTCTTGAGGAACAAAAGTTTCTACATAAACATAGAAAGGGATTCTTTACTGTTAGAGCGGTGGACTGTGGAACTCTCTGCCAGAGGAAATTGTCATGGTGAATTCACTAACAGAGTTCAAGAAGGGCTTGGATGCATTTCTGGAGCGTGATAACATAAGTTATAGTGACTACGATTCTGGAGGGGGGTCGTTGATCCAGGGATTTATTCCGATTGTCTGATTGGAGTCGGGAAGGAATTTTTTCCCTAACATGAGGACAACTGGCTTCTACCTCATGGGGGTTTTTGCATTCCTCTGGATCAACACTTTAACATTTTAGCAACACTTTAACAAATGGGCTGAACTGGATGGACGTATGTCTTTTTTCGGCCTGACAAACTATGTAACTATGTAACCAATAATATGCTATGCGCCGCAAGTTGCGTAATGCGCTTTTTTTTAAGCGATGCGCCTTTTATGGTGCATTAAGTTTTCTATTCAAGGTATACCGGACGACAAATTTTTGAAAGGATCAGACTTTCTGGCACACTTTACACTGATTTAACGCGCCTAAAACTGGCATGGAAACACCACTTTTCTGACATCTCGCCCCAAGGCCTTTTTCCTGGACATTACATTCTAAACTACTCTATATAAAAAAAGGGAAAAAACACACATGGCAAAAAAGGCCTAAACGGAAAAAAAAAGTACGCCCCTTTTTTTCTTGACGAACACTAAAAGTTAGACTGTCTACACAATTTAAGTTAAAATGGCATCGGAAATCCGACGGTATTTTAACATTGTCGTGCCCCGGTTTTTGACGCGAGTTTGCATGGAAAAATGCGGTGGTTTTTCAGCCGGCCCAGTACAGAAGTGTACTAGAATCCGCCGGCAGATAGAACATGTTCTATATTCCAGCTGAGGATAGAAAATCTGTTCTGTCTAGACTACAGCTCGGGTTTTTTATTGCCATCTATGGGGCACTGGTTACAGTCGGATTTTTGGTGGATTCATTATTTAGAATCCGTCAAAAATTCGACTGTAACCAGTGCTGTATAAACATAGCCTTACAATAAAAGTTAGTGTGAAGAAGAGGAAGTAGGCTTTCTATGCACTCAATTTGTTAAGAGGTTTTATCAGTTAAAAAAAAAAAAAAAAAATTCTGCTATTTTTTGGAACATTTTGTGTTTTTGGTGACTTTTTTCTTTAATAGTACTTTTTCCACATAAAATCATGGAATTCACATGTTATTCAATTATTTCATCCCTGAATCTCGTTAAATGTAATGTAAAAAAGCCACAAAAAATAATATAATTTATAATTAGCAAATGTGTTATTTTAAGCAAACAAGAAGACAATGGGGATGTATGGGGAGAAAAATGCAACAAAACTTTCGGACAAAAACACCACACCCACAGCATGCTGCATTTGAGAAAAAGCTGCCACATACTTAAACAACACACCCAAAGTAAGAAAAAAGTATCACTAAGAAAAAAGCAATGCATATAGTGTGCTTAATATTCAGTATCTAGCAGCAATGTTTTTTACTTATTTATTTTTACCAAAAATCGCCAAAAATGCTGCATTAAAAAAAAAAAAAAAAAAAAAACACCACGTCAGCAATTCCAGAGAAAGGGACCTATAGCAATAAGGCAAAAAAAACCCATAATTCGTTACCATCTCAGAAAAAGGTTAAATATACGTAAATTTTTAATTAAATAAAACTGAAAAACATTTCAAGAAAAGAAAAACAAAAAGTCAGACAAAAAAAACCCCCAAAAAGAATTGAGAATTTTTAGCGCATAATATTTTGGTTGCTTGTAGGAAGGGGTACAAAAAGCCCGGGAAAAGTGTTGGGTTGTGTCCTTAGCTGATGCCAGGAAGGCATGTATGTCGAGCGGTTCCCTAGTCCGCTGGGAATGGTCTTCACAGAAGTAGATGTTTAACTTACATATTGTTTGACTAAGTTGGACGATATTTATACAAGCATTGACAAATAAGCATTAATCATGGGATGTATATGACAACACATTTACCATGCAGTGTATAGAACATGGCGCACACAAGGAACAAGGACACGGTCTAGTTGCCAACCACAGCTGGATGCCATATATTCCCTACTGAATCAATGGGAACTTTTCCCCCCTGTATATATTTATATATTTCTTAGCCTGGGGACACAAACAGCTTTGATGCGGGCTTTTTATATGGGCAGAACAGATGCAGGAAGCACTAGGGTCAATCTGCATTCAATGTTAAACAGGACTTGATTTCTCAATATGATGGCGGCTTTCAACGCTATACAACTGAGCTACATTTACATAAAGGCTCCTTGAACTTCTGTGCTCTGTCCTTATTTTCCTAATAGTAGCTTTGAGCAATTTAATCAGCTGATTTAAACTACGTACAGTACAGGACATACATAATGAAATCTACATTAAAAATAATGAGCCCACAACTGGTAAACCAGTCGCTTTGTGGAATTTTCTATTTTTTTTTGGGGGGGGGTGGTGCTTTCTTTTTAATATCTGAAGAGTTGTAAAACAAAAAACGTTTTTCACGGAGGACGAAGCTCAGGAGTTTTAGTTGAGAGACCTCAGCCAACTTTCACTTCAAAAAAATTCGGTAATTTAGAGAAAACATGTTTCAGTGCTATGGTGGGAGATTAGCGTTTTTATTTTTTTTACTTTATATTAAACTATAAATACATTTGTTTTTCAATTAAGTTGCATGGGGAAAATCACTATAGTGCTCTATTAGGCTATGTTCACATGGCTTAACTGCGGGGCGTAATTTCGCTCCGCAATTACGCCGTGTGGCCGGGGGCGGGGCGGGAGCAGGGGAGTGAGCGGGGGGCCGGCACTTCGCCGGCCCATAGACAGTCATTGCTAGCAGCGTATATGCCGCTAGAAAGTGACCTGTCAATTATCTCCCCCCTCGGCGTATTCACCGAGCAGGGAGAGGAGACGTAATGCATAGATCTCTATGAGAAACTGTGCATTACCGTAGTTACTGGGACGGATTCAGCCCGTAATTGGCGCACTCTGGCGCATAATTACGGACTGAATTACGTCCCAGAATAAGCCGTGTGAACATGGCCTTAGATGACATATTCCAGAGCTAAAAAAAAACAATGTTTGGTCCGCACATCCAAAAAGATTTTTGAGGAAACTGAGCATAGGTGCGCGATGGTGTGGCCGTAAAATACAAACACAATCCAACATCGGCAGCACTCTACTAGCACTGAAAAGCAATCAAAGGGGACATAGGAACTATTGGAAAAGCATTTATGCTACTATGAATAAATGAAAGTTTGAGGTTCATACGGTGACATGTATGATTTTTGGTGCCATTTTTTTGTGCACATTAGTAGCGTAAAATGCACCTGAATCTATGAACTTGTTCCACTGCGGGTCACAGATTTAGCGCTTTAGCGCTACAAAACGACACTTCAGACTTAGATAAACCACTTTTAAAGTGCTCTACGTGTTCCAGCAGTAATGCACCTGGATTTGCTGTACTAATAATAAATGTGTAGCTTCGTACGGTTGTAGTGCGACACGCCTCCAGCATGCCCCTGATCTCAGGCACATTACAAAGTGCCGCAGACGCTCTGTAATGCGCCCAATACTGGAGTGCGCCTGTTTAAAAACATATAACCCTATGTATCACAGAGCTCAGCTTCTCTTCTCTATCAAATAACCCTTTATATCACAGAGCTCAGCTCCTCTCCTCTATCATATAACCCTATATATCACAGAGCTCAGCTTCTCTCCTCTTTCATATAACCCTATATATCACAGAGCTCAGCTGAGGGATGAGGGAGAAGATGTACGGAGGTGCAGCACTGGGGAGAGCTTTATGGGTGAAAGTGATTAGTTTATGCTGTATTCTGTACTGAATGGGCAACCAGTGCAGTGACTGACACAGGGTAGAGGCATCAGTATAGCGGCTGGAAAGAAAGATGAGCCTGGCTGCTGCATTCAGGACAGATTGGAGAGGGGAGAGTTTACAGAGACGGAGACCGATAAGCATGGAGTTACAGTAGTCAAGGAGAGAGAATAAGAGCAGTAATTAGAGTTTGAGTTGTTTACACAGTGAGAAAAGGATGGATTCTGGAGATGTTCTTGAGGTGCAAGTGACAGGAGCGGGCAAGGGATTGAATATAGGTAGTAAAGGACAGATCGGAATCTGGTAATAACCCCAAGACTAGGAGTTATGGTAGTTCCACAAATTGAAAAAGAAACAGCAGGGTTTGGTTGCTTAGTAGATGGCAGAATAACAAGTACCTCTGCCCAATTACCTCTAGGTAGATGTGATATTTAGAGTGTGTGTCTCAGGGGGATAAGGAGCAATGTGAATGATGACATTCTCTATACAGCACTATAAAATAAATACAAATAGCATAATATAGTAATGGTAAAGATGGTGGTCAGAGGAACTTTATGATGTATAAAGTCTTTACCAAAAGCAGCAAGTGGTGTAACGCATGTCTAATACTCTCCCTCTTATGTATTGGGTAGAGATACACAAATTGCAAACAAGTTCCACCACTCCGTTATCCCCTTGCAAGTATTTACCACACAACAGAAAGGGCAAAAACAAAAAAGGACTACAAAAGCTGTATACTTAATGAGATATAGGGTTAAGTCAACTAAGAGATCAAAAAGGGTAAAAGGAATGGCTGTCACCAACATGACTTCAGGAGTGGGAAGGTGTATTACTCCCGAAACTCACTTAGCCTTACTTTTATGCTGCTAGTAAAAAATGTTGTTTTACAAATGGTGGTGACAGCCCTTCCCTTCTCCCCTGGGCGAGTTACTACTTGGTCTAGTACTTGTGAATGTCTACATTACACTGTGCACTAGCCAACACTTACACAGTCAATTTCCATTTTTGCGCTTTTTCTGTCGTGTTGCATGTGCTAAATGGATCCCATTAATCTCAAAGCGAACAAAAGCTATACAAACTTTCTCAAAACAGATGCTCAATAGACAGATGAGTGCACAGGTGTGATGAAAAAAGAGGTGCTGATAATGTGGTAATGCTGCTGTGATTAAATCTTGTAGCTGCTCCTTCTGATAAATGGTTCCAACATTGCTACATACATCCTAACCAATAGCTATGCAATCATTTCCAAGATAGTATGTGATTTTTCCTGTTCTTAGAGGTTCAGTTTCTATTAACGCTCCCTGTAAGTCTGTGTATATATATGTATGTATGTGTGTGCATATATATAAATTATATATATATATATATATATATATATATATATATATATATATATATATATATATATATATACACACACACACAAACACACATATATATAAATATATATTTTATAGCGCCTCACTCATGCTTGGACGCCCTTCTGGATCGCCGCTTTGGTAAACAAATCGGCACTCGGACACCAGGCTTCAGTGTGATACTGGCCTCAGCCAGCTTTATTGAGGAACAGGAAATACATAAACAGGTTCAAACAAACAAAAACCCTAGGCTGTATAGCAACTGACTTAACTTTGTAGAGACCCTCTCTCCCTTTGGTCTGAACATACCGTTCAGCCACTTAAACACACTGTTTTACCAGTCTGCACGGGTTCCTGGCTTCTCTCAAACCTCTGGGGCCAGAGCCTCCTTCCAACTCCACTGCTACTCCACTCTCAGGTAGCAGACCCTCACCCCATGAACACCTGTAGACTCAGGCTTTTATAGGCCTCCAGGGACGTGTCCAAATCCTGGCTTGGAACACAGGGGGGTAGACGCCCACCTGACAAATTGTCTACTGCCAATAAGAGCCGACCCAGGAACGGCTGAATAGCCAAACTATCTACACAGTGCTGCCAACCGCTTACTGCAGCTGACAACTTATATGGCTGGCTCCTATCCCATTAAGGCCAGGTACCCTTGGTGGTGTGTTAGTTGCAGGCCTCCGGGGGTGCACCCCTCTAGTGGCAGAAACAGGGCGACTAATAGGCGGTCGCTCGACAAAATTTTTTTTTTTTTTTAATATATAATATTATATATATATATATTATATTATATTTATATATATATATATATTATATATATTAAATTATATATATATACTATATATAATTTATATATATTTATATATATATATATATATTTATAAATATTATATATATAATATATTATTATAAAAATATATATATTTTTATATAAATATATTATATTTAACAATTTATATATATTTTTTATATATTATTTTAACATTATTATATATACACATATATATATATATATATATAATATATTATATATTATATAATACATTATATATAAAATTATTTACATACATTTATTATATATATATACATACTTATATATTTATTACATATTTTTCATATATATATACATTTTTTATATTTTTAATATATATATATACATTATATTACTATTTATATATATACATATATATATATTTTTATATATAAATTATTTTTTATCATTATTTTCATTTACATATATATATTTACATACTATACTAATATATTATATATATATATATATACATACATACATATATATATATACATATATAGTATACCATACATACTATAGTATTATACAATATTATATACACATACATACATATATATATGCATATTATATACACATACATATATATATACACATATATATACACATACATATATATATACACATATATATACACATACATATATATATACACATATATATACACATACATATATATATACACATATATACACATACATATATATATACATATATATATACACATACAATTATATAATATACATATTATATATTACACTACATATATAATATTATACATATATATTATACACATACATATATATATATACATATATATATACACATACATTATATATATACATTATTATATATACCATTACATATATATATTATCATATTATTATACACATACATATAATATATACATATATATATAACATATAATATATAATATATATACATATATATATACACATATATATATATATATATAACACATATACATATATATATACACACACACACACACGTATATATACGCATACATGTATATATATGCAAAAAAGGTGCTCGCCACTGAAAATACTTTCATTGCAACCCCTACTTGTCCTCTATTTTTGCTTCAAAACAGCCCGATGCAGTGATATTCCAAAGCTGGGGCATCTTTACAAATATCTGTTTGCATAAACTAAGTACATTTTTCAAAATCGTAAAAAAAAAAAAAATTGCCCGTGTATCATGTTTGCAAACATTTTATTAGCTTGAATGTTAAATTGCTTTAAGTCACAAGAGGCACATTTTCGAGCACATCTTTCCTATAAATGAGACACACAATACACTCCATAGTGCTGCACAGGTCACCCAGCTGCAGACCAAGATATATTGTAAGACACTCAATACCTCCGAGCGTTGACCAGTGCTGACTTCTCAAAGCTCATTCCACAACAAGGACTTGCCAGAATGTTACAATGATACTCTTAAATTTACTGCATGTGATGTTATGTATAATATAATACAAGACACACAAAAAAAATTATAGTCTTGGGAGAGATGTAGCCGAATCATTTACCAATGTCTTCATAAAGTATCTGTTTAGACCACAGCTAAAGTCAATCTTTACTTTGAAGACAATCAATGTGTGTTAAATTGGCAGAGGAGTTATAAAGTCAAAGTACCCTCATGAGAGTCAAAACGGGTCAGGTATAATGCACCGAGGTCCTTGGGTTCATTCACATGGTCTGTGTTACAGGGATTGTCTCAACGTGTTCAAGTCAATCTTATTCTTGCAAAAAAAACAAACAAAAGCAAATCCCATCAAAAATAGCAGGGTAATCTTTAGGACAAAAAATAGTAACGCTCAAGAGTATATCTGTACAACCGATTTTAACAAGGAAATCGGCAAAGATTTCGCATCTGATTCCACTTCAAAATCCTCGTGTAAACCGCCTTTCATTCATTTGAATGGCCAGTCTACACAGGAGTTCATTGCAGTGAACTACAGTGTATATTTTCAAATCTGTGGTGCGGAAAAAAAGAATAGACATGTCCATTCTTTTGAGCAGACCCTCTGTGGATTTGTGACGTGGATTCTCCATTGATATGGGACCGTGTTGAAATCAGGGATGAATAGAAAAAATCCTCGGCAGAAATTTGCATTCTCGCCTCAAATTTCGCATTGGATTTTGCTATTGGGAGAGCCCAACGTGTCACCATAACAAACAATGTGAACACACAGACATACAAAAACATAAAACAGCAACGTGGCAGATGACTGCACTCAGGCGTTCATGCCACACATTTGCATTTTCAGACTACAGCACTTAAAGAAAAATGCAAATTGACAGATAATATTGTTGGTATTTGCAAATCTAAACGACTGTTGGCTGAAATGGTTGAAATAATTTCAGCAGACATTTATCTTCTGTCTATTGGCTGACAGCTTAAAATCCAATTTCATGAAAATTGTAAATCATTTGGCAATTCTGTGCTGTCACGCTCTCAAGAAAAGAGGAGGAAAAAACTTCTTCAGGAGTGTAACTTACTCAGGTCAGTATCTGTTTTTTTAAGCATTAAAGAGGTTTTCCCACCACAATGATTAGCTTTTAACATGTAAGGAAAGGTAAAAATAAGACTATTACCAAATACATTGCGGTTTTGATTTTGTATTGTTCCAAAGACCAGGAAGATTTTATGTACTGCTAGATAATCCTTGCTAAGTCTTATCTCTAGCACAGGAGCTTGTTTACCTAAGTTAATAACAAGTTTTAACCGTTATAGCTCTGTACACTGTCACTGTATCAGAATCAGCTAGGAATAGCAGAGCTAATATGCCAGTCACTGCTGTAAATCCAAACACAGCCTAACTAGGAAGTGTGAGTCAGAAGCTGGATGTGGCTCGCTTACCTAAGTTAAAGGGGTTTTGCCACAATGTAATGTTGACGTAGGATCCTCCAAAATGGGTATTTAATCACTTTTCTAAATATATGTGATTACACAAAGTAAAGCCTGTGAGAGCTACAGCTTTCTTTACAAGCGCTTAGTTACTTAAAAGTTTGCATTAGACATAACCAGGAGAGTTGACAGGCCGCGCTTGTGTTGTCTGCACTTCTTATCTGATGACAGGGAACATGAATGAGCGTCCAAGGGACTGTGGAGAAAGTGCAGTGTATGAGGCTTTAGGCTGTATAGACAATCCACTAGTTGTAATATTATTATATTAGTGAACATTGCAGACACTCCCTTATTTCTCCCTCTGTGCTCCTCGCTGCCCAGCCCCCTCCCTCTCCTCTCTGCAGCATTCATGATTTGTTTATATTTTCTCCTGAGCCAGATAAGAGGAAAGCAACTCACTTCGTGGCAAAACCCCTTTAATACAAGTTTTAACCGTTATAGCTCTGTACACTGTCACTGTATCAGAATCAGCTAGGAATAGCAGAACTAATATGCCAGTCACTGCTGCAAGTCCAAACACAGCCTAACTAGGAAGTGTGAGTCAGAAGCTGGATGTGGCTTGTTTACCTACGTTAATAACAAGTTTTAACCGTTATAGCTCTGTACACTGTCAGTGTATCAGAATCAGCTAGGAATAGTAGAACTAATATGCCAGTCACTGCTGTAAGTCCAAACACAGCCTAACCAGGAAGTGTGAGTCTGAAGCTGAATGTGACTCTGTGAAACAGCATAGAGGAAATCCCTTTAAGGACTCGTTTTAAGAGGAGAGCCAATTATTTGTATTGCCAAGGAGTACTGTATGTTATCTTACTTTAATAGTTTTATCTAGATAGAGTTGGTATATTAACTACACAGCTATAGGCTCCCATGTACATTAGAGAAAACTCTGAGATACCTGCTATAAAACGGTCTATTTGTATATGGGGGATTCTCAACTCTCCAATGACAGATGACATAGGGGAGAAAAGATATTTTGCTTTGATCCTTTTGTTCTCCATAGAGAGAAGAGGTCACTAACATTTATGGCAGTTTCTTTCTTTCCTCACTCAAAACACCTGTATGCTCATCCAAATCGAGCATGCCTTGAGAATCAGGAGGAACAGCTGTTTGGCCGACAACTATGGAAGATTTATTGGTGCCTTCAACAGAATCGTCATCTGATGCCTCCCTGATACTATAACATCCAAAATATGTTTTAAAACCTTTTCTAAGGTGAGACTTTTACTTTTCAGAAAGTTGTGTGTACTGGAGGAGAGTCATTTGCTACTCTGTTCGTAAATTATTTGCATTAACGATAGATTTTCTGGTGACCGTTAGACTGAAAAAAAATATTTTTTTTCAATTTTGGTTAAAATAAATTATATATGCTGTTATTTTTAAGCTAATTATGTACAGTACATAATTGAATCTACTTATTTTTGCAGGATCCATCTATAATCTAAATTAGAGGGAAGTCCTCACAACAGACATGTTGGATTTCGAAATGGGCAATCCTTTGTATGTCTTGAAATAGACACAAGCTGAGCGTGAATACTTAAGATGTACTCAGGTTAAAAAGCAATCGGCCAACAGTCACCTCATGTTATATTTGGCTTTATTAAAGAAAAAAAGTCTCCTTAAATGGGTTTTCTCGCTACAAAGATCATATCTCAGATTATGGGGACAGTAAAAATAAGCACTTTTGTAATTGGGTTGCATTACCTAAGTCACTTAGTATAGTAGATATGAGCTTTTCTGTGCTCCTGTTTTCTATTTCTGCTGCTGCTAGTCGGGACACACCCCCTTTCTGTGATTGGCTAGCCAGGACATGCCCCCGGATGGATTCCACCCTGGACACGCCCCCTGCACTGTGATTGGCTGACTGACATTTTATTCAGCCTGTCGGGATACGCCCCCAGACAGGAAACGCCCCAAACACGCCCCCTGCACTGTGATTGGCTGCCTGCACACTCTGTGTTTACTCCCCTCTGAGCTGTTAAGACCGAAAGTAAAACTAGCTATGTGAGAGAGCTGCTGGCTCTATACTCATCTCCCAGCTCTAAGGTGAACGATCTGGGTAATTACTGACTGTTTATCTCTTAGATCCCCTCATATGATACAGTTTTATGTCATACATGCCAACTCTACAGCTTTTGGCGGGGGGGTCCCGCTAATGGGCGCCCCCCCGCCCTCCCGGCAGAGTTGGTGCGTTACTTTGGCGCCACCGGGCCGCTCCTACAGGCGGGTGAAGCGGCCGCAGCGGCCGCTCACCCGCCCGGCGAGTTTCACTGACTTGTGCGGCCGCAGCCGGTGTGCGCTGTACATAGACCTCAGTGTCGCAGGGGGTGTGACGCGTGGCTGCACTCACTCCCCCTGCGACGCTGAGACTACTCAGTCGGCCGAGAGATGTCCGGAGCTGCAGGAGCCTGGTGAGGTAAGTGGCTTTTATTATTTTATTTTTATTAGTTATAGGGGGCTCTACCTGGCTACAATGGGGGGGGGGTGTCTACCTGGCAACAGAGGGGGCACTACCTGGCTACAGAGGGGGCACTACCTGGCTACAATGGGGGGGTCTACCTGGCAACAGAGGAGGCACTACCTGGCTACAATGGGGGGGGGGGTCTACCTGGCAACAGAGGGGGCACTACCTGGCTACAATGGGGGGGTCTACCTGGCAACAGAGGGGGCACTACCTGGCTACAATGGGGGGTCTACCTGGCAACAGAGGGGGCACTACCTGGCTACAATGGGGGGGGTCTACCTGGCAACAGAGGGGGCACTACCTGGCTACAATGGGGGGGCACTACCTGGCAACAGAGTGGGGGCACTACCTGGCTACAATGGGGGGGGGGGGGCACTACCTGGCTACAATGGGTGCACTACCTGGCTAACAAAGGGGGCATCTACCTGGCTAACAATGGGGGCATCTACCTGGCAACAAAGGGGGCATCTAGCTGGCAACAATGGGGGCATCTACCTGGCTAACAAAGGGGGCATCTACCTGGCTAACAAAGGGGGGCATCTACCTGGCTACAAAGTTGGCTCTACCTGGCTACAGAGCAGGCTCTACCTGGCTACAGAGGGGCATCTACTGGCTACAGAGGGGGCATCTACCTGGCTACAAAGGGGGCATCTACTTGGCTACAAGGGGGCATCTACCTGCATGTAAGGGGCACTACCTGGTTATGGAGGACTACCTCCTGGCTATAAGGGCATCTACCTGGCTTTCTTCCAAAGCTGTTATGCAGTTATGTTGAGTGGGGTGTGGCTTTTTGAAGGGGTGTGGCACACCGACAAGATGGGCATGTCCATGCAAATTTTTCCCTCTACAATCTCCTGCTTTTTCAATTTCAAAAGTTGGCAACGTTTTATGTCCTGTGTTCCCTCCATATAACACAGTCTCCTGCCTGATAACAGAGGAGGAAGAGGGGGGCAGTGTGCATTCCTCACGGGTTTCATCAGTTCAGGCTGTGTGTATAACTGCTTATAGCACAGCAAGGAGCTTGTGGAACCTGAAGCTGAAGGCTCTGCAGACACAAGAGAACACTGCAGGAGGCTGCACAACTGTTCTGTCCAATCAACCTTCACCTTACCCTGCTTCCCACAGAATGATGATGTCACAGCTCTTCAGTGAGGAGAGACACACCTCATGACAGGAGAGAGACGCCTGCTGACGGGAGAGACACGCCTGCTGAGACGAGAGACACGCCTGCTGAGACGAGAGACACGCCTGCTGAGACGAGAGACACGCCTGATGAGACGAGAGACACGCCTGCTGAGACGAGAGACACGCCTGCTGAGACGAGAGACACGCCTGCTGAGACGAGAGACACGCCTGCTGAGACGAGAGACACGCCTGCGGAGACGAGAGACACGCCTGCTGACACGAGAGACACGCCTGCAGTGACGAGAGACACGCCTGCTGAGACGAGAGACACGCCTGCTGTGAGGAGAGACACGCCTGCTGAGACGAGAGACACGCCTGCTGAGAGGAGAGACACGCCTCCTGAGACGAGAGAACACGCCTGCTGAGACGAGAGACACGCCTGCTGAGACGAGAGACACGCCTGCTGAGACGAGAGACACGCTGCTGAGACGAGAGACACGCCTGCTGAGACGAGAGACACGCCTGCTGAGACGAGAGACACGCTGCTGAGACGAGAGACACGCCTGCTGAACGAGAGACACGCCTCCTGACAGGAGAGACACGCCTGCTGAGAGGAGAGACACGCCTGCTGAGAGGAGAGACATGCCTGCTGAGAGGAGAGACTCCATGCTGAGAGGAGAGACACGCCTCCTGACAGGAGAGACTCCATGCTGAGAGGAGAGACACGCCTGCTGAGAGGAGAGACACGCCTGCTGAGAGGAGAGACACGCCTGCTGAGAGGAGAGACACGCCTGCTGAGAGGAGAGACACGCCTGCTGAGAGGAGAGACACACCTGCTGAGAGGAGAGACACGCCTGCTGAGAGGAGAGACACGCCTGCTGAGAGGAGAGACAACGCCTGCTGAGAGGAGAGACACGCCTGCTGAGAGGAGAGACACGCCTGCTGAGAGGAGAGACACGCCTGCTGAGAGGAGAGACACGCCTGCTGAGAGGAGAGACAGCCTGCTGAGAGGAGAGACAGCCTGCTGAGAGGAGAGACACGCCTGCTGAGAGGAGAGACACGCCTGCTGAGAGGAGAGAATAGACACCTAAGAGGAGAGACACGCCGGCTGAGAGGAGACACACGCCTGCTGAGAGGAGACACACGCCTGCTGAGAGGAGACACACGCCTGCTGAGAGGAGACAGCCTGCTGACAGGAGACACACGCCTGCTGAGAGGAGAGACACGCCTGCTGAGAGGAGAGACACGCCTGCTGAGAGGAGAGACACGCCTGCTGAGAGGAGAGACACGCCTGCTGAGGGGAGAGACACGCCTGCTGGCGGGAGAGACACGCCTGCTGGGTGGAGAGACACGCCTGCTGAGGGGAGAGACACGCCTGCTGAGGGGAGAGACACGCCTGCTGAGGGGAGAGACACGCCTGCTGAGGGAGAGACGCGCCTGCTGAGGGGAGAGACGCGCCTGCTGAGGGGAGAGACGCCTGCTGAGGGAGAGACACGCCTGCTGAGGGGAGAGACACGCCTCGCCTTGAGGGAGAGAGACACGCCTGCTGAGGGAGAGAGACACGCTGCTGAGGGGAGAGACACGCCTGCTGAGGGGAGAGACACGCCTGCTGAGGGAGAGACACGCCTGCTGAGGGGAGAGACACGCCTGCTGAGGGAGAGACACGCCTGCTGAGGGGAGAGACACGCCTGCTGAGGGAGAGACACGCCTGCTGAGGGGAGAGACACGCCTGCTGAGGGGAGAGACACGCCTGCTGAGGGAGAGAGACACGCCTGCTGAGGGGAGAGACACGCCTGCTGAGGGGAGAGACACGCCTGCTGAGGGGAGAGACACGCCTGCTGAGGGGAGAGACACGCTGCTGAGGGGAGAGACACGCTGCTGAGGGGAGAGACACGCCTGCTGAGGGGAGAGACACGCCTGCTGAGGGGAGAGACACGCCTGCTGAGGGGAGAGACACGCCTGCTGAGGGAGAGACACGCCTGCTGAGGGAGAGACACGCCTGCTGAGGGGAGAGCCACGCCTGCTGAGGGGAGAGACACGCCTGCTGAGGGGAGAGACACGCCTGCTGAGGGAGAGACACGCCTGCTGAGGGGAGAGACACGCCTGCTGAGGGGAGAGACACGCCTGCTGAGGGAGAGACACGCCTGCTGAGGGGAGAGACACGCCTGCTGAGGGGAGAGACACGCCTGCTGAGGGAGAGACACGCCTGCTGAGGGGAGAGACACGCTGCTGAGGGGAGAGACACGCCTGCTGAGGGGAGAGACACGCCTGCTGAGGGGAGAGACACGCCTGCTGAGGGGAGAGACACGCCTGCTGAGGGGAGAGACACGCCTGCTGAGGGGAGAGACACGCCTGCTGAGGGGAGAGACACGCCTGCTGAGGGGAGAGACACGCCTGCTGAGGGGAGAGACACGCCTGCTGAGGGGAGAGACACGCCTGCTGAGGGGAGAGACACGCCTGCTGAGGGGAGAGACACGCCTGCTGAGGGAGAGACACGCCTGCTGAGGGGAGAGACACGCCTGCTGAGGGGAGAGACACGCCTGCTGAGGGGAGAGACACGCCTGCTGAGGGGAGAGACACGCCTGCTGAGGGGAGAGACACGCCTGCTGAGAGGAGAGACACCGCACTGCTGAGGGGAGAGACACGCCTGCTGAGGGAGAGACACGCCTGCTGAGGGGAGAGACACGCCTGCTGAGGGAGAGACACGCCTGCTGAGGGGAGAGACACGCCTGCTGAGGGGAGAGACACGCCTGCTGAGGGGAGAGACACGCCTGCTGAGGGGAGAGACACGCCTGCTGAGGGGAGAGACACGCCTGCTGAGGGGAGAGACACGCCTGCTGAGGGGAGAGACACGCCTGCTGAGGGGAGAGACACGCCTGCTGAGGGGAGAGACACTCCTGCTGAGGGGAGAGACACGCCTGCTGAGGTGAGAGACACGCCGGCTGAGGGGAGAGACACGCCTGCTGAGGGGAGAGACACGCCTGCTGAGGGAGAGAACACGCCTGCTGAGGGGAGAGACACGCCTGCTGAGGGGAGAGACACGCCTGCTGAGGGGAGAGACACGCCTGCTGAGGGGAGAGACACGCCTGCTGAGGGGAGAGACACGCCTGCTGAGGGGAGAGACACGCCTGCTGAGGGAGAGACACGCCTGCTGCGTGGAGAGACACGCCTGCTGAGGGGAGAGACACGCCTGCTGTGTGGAGAGACACGCCTGCTGAGGGGAGAGACACGCCTGCTGAGGGGAGAGACACGCCTGCTGAGGGGAGAGACACGCCTGCTGAGGGGAGAGACACGCCTGCTGAGGGGAGAGACACGCCAGCTGAGGGGAGAGACACGCCTGCTTAGGGGAGAGACACGCCTCGCTGAGGGAGAGACACGCCTGCTGAGGGGAGAGACACGCCTGCTGAGGGGAGAGACACGCCTGCTGAGGGGAGAGGACACGCCAGCTGAGGGGAGAGACACGCCTGCTGAGGGGAGAGACACGCCTGCTGAGGGAGAGACACGCCTGCTGAGGGGAGATACACGCCTGCTGAGGGGAGAGACACGCCTGCTGAGGGGAGAGACGCGCCTGCTGAGGGGAGAGACACGCCTGCTGAGGGGAGAGACACGCCTGCTGAGGGGAGAGACACGCCTGCTGAGAGGAGAGACACGCCCCTGGATTTCAAATTCAATCTCATAGAATTAGCTGAAGAGCACGAACACTTCAAACAATAAAACCCATTTAATGCCTCATTTACATCACATTTAAAGGTATGTGCACACAGTGTAATTGTGGGGCGCATTTCAGCGTGTATTTGTGCTTCAATAAGCCCAAAATGCGCCCCGAAATTAAAGTCATTCATAGCTCTCATAGTGAGCTATGAATTTCGTCCCTACGTGCCGCATACAGTACGCGCTGTAATATGCCATGTGAACATACCTTAAGGCCTCATCAGGACACCTTGAAAAAGTTATACAGATTAAATGGTGGCAAAACCATAGAAAATGGTCTTTGGGACTGCATTTGCTCTTTTTTCATTTTTTATATGCTTTATGGACTGGGTACAAAAGCATGGTCTATATACATAACCCATTTACTGACAGGAGATAGAGCAAATGTATTCCAAAAGAGACGATTTCCCTTTAGACTCCTGTGGCCCCACCAAGGTATCCATAGGGATATTTCGTTCAAGGTATGCCTACAGATACCAGGAACCACGGCCGAAACTGTAATGTAAATGGAGCCTAATATTAAAAACACAAAAATGCTAAAAGTTAAATAATGAAAAAAATCCTCTCTCAACAGAAGTCATGATTCCACTACAAAACTAGATTTTCATGTAGAAATCTCCAATCACACCCACTTTCCACTTCACAAAGGGATCTTGACACGAAAGGGCCAACATGAAGGCCATCAGTCTAACAGAGGGCAGGCTTCAAAACTGAACCCACACACGCTGCCATTTAAAAAGAACACAAACAAAAAGCAAAGTCAGGTCACATTTTGTGTCCCCAAGCACCTTTCCACTCTACTTTGCTGTGATGTATTCCAGACACACTTAACTGCTTGCCGCCTTCCAATCTGAACTTCTTGTAGCGTGAAAAAGCACAAGGGTGTGAACCCGACTGGAGGAATTTTTATTGTTCTGTAGCACGTGCGTCCACCAGTCAGCACTGCCATGCGTCAGGATCAGCGAAAACAGCACATCTGCTACTTATTTCTTCCCAAAGATGCCTCTATTAAGAGGGCTCGAGTTACACAAACCCACAAATACATCAAAGTAAACAGTATTCAAATTGCTCCAACCCTGCTATTGCTGCAACAGCTTTATTAGAATTGCTATTACTAGGTATGTAGGGCTATGGATTTTACCATATATTTTGAGGATTAGGAACTAAAAGCACTAAGATCACAGGTATAAGACATTTCATTGGATATGAGACAAAATCATTGTTCTCTTGATAAAAGAACAATCCAGGAACAAATGACTAAACAATTGAGAATGTCACACAGCTGAGCAACAAAGTTATTGTGCTGACTTTCAGTGATTGTTCACATCCACGTAGATGAGATGTCAAACTCAATTTTCTTAAAGGGGTTGTTTCGCTACAAAGATTAGCTTTCAAAATGTAGGGAACACTAAATGAAGACATTTTCCAAATACATTGCTTTGTTCATCTTTTTTTTGTTTTTTTTGTTAAGGTGCTACACATGATTTTATGACCTTCCTGGTTCTATTTGGTTCCTCCAGTGACCGACCTGTTTACTCCTTTTCCTCTGCTGTTTGTTCTATCTGATAGCGGGGAGTGACGTCATCACACAGGTCCACAGCAGCCAGAGTGAGAGTGTGTGTGATATCTGAACTTTCAGACAAAAGCTAGTAATTACTGCCGTTTAATTTAGATAAATCTCCTGCTAGCAGTTTCAGAGAAGCTTCTTAGCTAATCTAAACTAATTAGCAGACTGAAAATATTGAGTTCAATACACGGGAGTGAATGCAGGAGCTCGTATGCCAATTACAGACAGTCTGACCAGGAAGTGAAAGGATGCATCTATGAAACTCTGACGGGAGACAACCCCTTTAAGAGCCACATCAGCATTATTGTTGCCTTTTAAAGGACGTTGTATGCCACATGGTCAGTAAAAGACCAATATGTCCCATAGGTTGTAGAATAGCCAGCCCTTTTCCCCTCTTTAGCACGGAGCTTCCAAACATGGAGGGTGGCTACGTTAGTTAGGACTGGCAAAGCTGTGCCACCGCCTGTGAGCCTCTAAACCAGGGGTTCTCAAACTCCAGTCCTCACGCCCCACCAACAGGTCATGTTTTCAGGATATCCCACAGAATGCACTGACCATAATTAAGTCACCTGTGTTTGCCCATGGTGATCAAGACTACAGAATGTCACGAAACGCGCCACAGTCCCCACTCTAAACGGCCACTACTTTTCTCTCCCTACTCTGTCCTCCGGCTGCTGCACGCGTATCTGCTCTCTAGGGCGTGCATGTCGGCTCTCTGGGATTCAAAGGGCCAGCACACCGCTGATCGGATAAACATCGGGCTCTGACCTCTTATTACCTCACTTCCTCCAAGTCTCCCTGGCAGTTGTTGGTGTGTTCAGTGTGAGACTAATGAGCTTATATTGTGTTCCAAAACAACAACTTATTGATCTGCTAGCTCTTCCTGCTTGTCTATGGTGATCATGTTGTAATCAATCCCCAATTCACGCAATGCATGCATAAGTTAGCCACATAATAAAATACAAGAGCCCATGGAACCCTGAATAGCTGTAAAGCGCTACTTTACACAGCATAGGTGATGAATGCCCGATCAATGGTGGTCCCTTCTATAAGGACCCCCACCAATCACTTAAATGAAGACCCTGTCCTTCCTCACTGCTGTACTCGGGTATCTTTGTTGGTCCCTTAGACTTTGAATAGAGCAGCAGTGTGCAGGTGTGCATCGGATATCCTGATTAAAATAAATCTCTTATGATGCTTTATTATTTTAGCCCACACCACCTGTCAATCATTCCTCGGTTAAAGAAAACGTAGAAGGATTATCCATTTCCCTTTGAGTTAGTGACAGTATGCTGCTGTAAAAAAAAACAAAAAAAAAACACTCACCTGTAACTGACATCTGTTCCAGCTTGAGGAAGCAGGGTAGAGTCCCTGCAAAACACGTAGCTTCCCTGTTTTATATTTAATTTAATAAACCAGCTTGATGCTTAAGTTGGCTTTTCTTTGAATTGTTTGTTTGAATTGTTGCCCCTGAAAGCGCCACGGGAACTCCTAATTTCACTTGTGTTACGAGTGTCCCTCTTTCCTACTACTGCTGCCGGAGTCTGCTGGGCTGCGAGATCGGAGGTTTCCTGAGCTGCTCGGAGAGGGAGAGGTGCAGCGGATCAGCTGTGGGCTTTTAAATTTGAGCTATAATGTGAGCTGTACCATACCTGTACAGCTCTAAAAGGTGAGCGTGATTCTAATTAGTTTAAAGTCGCATCCTGTGATGTAAAGCTGCAACGCACATTGCACTGTGTGTCTGCTCTTCTGTCCCTGAGGAACTTCGTTGGTGGAGCCCGGGATATTTGAAAATGACATCTGTTCCAGCAGTGCATGTGCCGCTCCTCTTCTTGGGTGATAAGTAGTCTTTCGGTTCGGGCCAGACAGAACATTGTAGACTTTGATTGGTGGCAGCATTCATATGACACTGCCCAACATCAAAAGTTGGGAGCCTACGCTTCCACACAATGACTGCAGAGGTGACACTGTCAGAAGACAACAGAAGACCCAAGAAGGGCACCGGCAGGTTCATAGATGGAACGAACATCACGCCAAAGGCAAATGTGTATTTTGTTTTTCTTCAGAAACCCACTTTCACTATAAAAAGGGGAGGTGGAAAACGGCTTTAGAGGTTTTTTTTCCAATAGTGAAAAAAACCTACGCAAACAACCTCTAAAATTTTGCTCCAGTTCCCTAGAGCTTCAGTGTGTAGGTCGCAATACAATGATGTTTTCTTCACAATAACATGGCAATAGGGTTAATCATTGCCACAGGAAGTCCACCTAATAAAATGATGACATGTTATATAGTGACTGAACTGATAGATGCCAACTGCAAAAGATTAAAGAACACGAATATTACAAAAATAAATTTCCGTATTTTACGGGAAGGTTCTTATTTTTTGGAAACCCACTGAACAAAAACTTTTTTCAGTTGTAAGTATAGTGGACCAGTTAAATGCAAAATGTCTCAATCTACTGACCTGTGGATTCGAGCATTTTATTTCCAGAGCTTCCAAGTCAACATGTAGACAGACAACACATGAGGGGCCAGCATCAGGACGAGCGGATGGCAGTGCGTGAGAAGTGACTGCCAGGGTAGACGTACAGCCCATTGGTTCTACTAAGTTGAGTATGACTTGATGCTCCACAAGAGTATAGACACTAAAATTATTGAGGTTCATGGTCCAGGGAAAAGCAACTCCTAATGGGGGAAAAAAAAAATCAGTATTAGTGGAATAAGAAGAGTAATTCACACGCTACAAGATTTTCTACATCAAACAATTTTATTTTATTTATTGTTCAAATATAAATTTTGCAACTACAAAATCAATGTTTCCTAGAAGACAGATTCATAGTGACAGATATTATTTAAAGGGATCCGAGAATTATTCACCCGAAAAACATTGAACATGCTCATTCTTCTGTCCAGTTTTCGGCGGATTTAGAACATTCAATTGGAAGGGGGAAGGTTTTCTCCGTCACGTGGCGAAAAGGTCCCCCGGTTCATGGGACGACTAAAAGGACAAATACCGGTCGGATAAACCGACCGGTATTTGTCCTTTGCCGTGGGGATGAGCCCTAAGTCTTAATGGTGAAAGAGACTAAATTGAATAATGACTCTGTACATCGCTGTGGAATATTATGGTGCTATATAAATAAGTGATCAGGACAGAACTTTATGTTATGTTCAAGCAGACATATATTATTATTCAGAAAACTGCATACCAATAGGTGGCCACGTGCCTGGGAGGAAGGCGGGGTTCCTCAGGGATCCGTTCTTGGTCCTCTCCTCTTTTCACTCTACACAGCCCCCATTGGACAAACCATCAGCAGATTTGGCTTCCAGTACCATCTCTACGCTGATGACACTCAACTATACACTTCCTCCCCAGACATCACCCCCGCCCTGCTACATAACACCAGTGACTGTCTGTCCGCTGTCTCTGACATCATGTCCTCTCTCTATCTCCAACTAAACCTCACTAAAACTGAACTTCTAGTCATCCCACCATCTACTAACCGACCTCACCCTGCTATTTCTCTCTCAGTGTGTGGTACCACCATAACTCCTAGGCAGCAGGCCCGCTCTCTGGGGGTAATACTAGACTCTGATCTGACCTTCACCCCCTATATCAAATCCCTTGCCCGCTTTTGTCTCCTGCACCTCAAGAACATCTCCAGAATCCGTCCATTTCTCACTGTGGAAACAACTCAAACTCTCATTGTTGCTCTTATTCATTCTCGTCTTGACTACTGTAACTCCTACTTGTTGGTCTTCTTCTCTGTAAACTCTCCCCTCTCCAATCTGTCCTGAATGCAGCAGCCAGGCTTGTCTTTCTTTCCAGCCGCTATACTGATGCCTCTACTCTGTGTCAGTCTCTGCACTGGCTGCCTATTCTGTACTGAATATAACATAACCTCATCACTCTCACACATAAGGCTCTCCACAATGCTGCACCCCATACATCTCCTCCCTTATCTCTGTCTACCACCCTACCCGCTCTCTCCGCTCTGCTACTGATCTAAGACTACACACCTCACTCATCCGAACCTCCCATGCTCGTCTCCAAGATTTTGCACGTATTGCACCAGTCTCTGGAACATGTTACCCCATGTGATCAGGCACATTCACAACCCTCACAGTTTTAAGTGCGCTCTGAAAACTCATCTTCTTAGACAAGCCTATCAAGATCCCTAATTGTTAACCCCCCAAATTCTGTCAGATTCGTCACTTCCTGCACTTTGGCACCCACAGGCACTTATCTGTACATAGATGTAATGGTTGGGATGGCAGGTTCATCCACATTTTATGTATACTACCCTATATTTATGTAACATGGCTGGACCATTGTAAACCAAGCACTTGTCACCCTTTGTTTCACCCATACTCCCTAATAGATTGTAAGCTCTTGCGAGCAGGGCCCTCACACCTTGTGTCTCATTTGTCAGTAGCTTTTTTTATAATGTAATGTCTGGTTTGTCTGTGCTTATTCCCTCTATATTGTAAAGTGCTGCGGAATATGTTGGCGCCATATAAATAAAGATTATTATTATTAAAGATTATTATTATGGTCAACAAGGGAAAGTAGACTTCCATACACTCAGTGGAATATCATGACAGCCCCCGTCCTATCGGAGTTCACACAATGCAGTCAACAGCTTAACTTTGTCCAAAGTGCTTGGATAGCAGCCGTTCACTATGAACAAAGCGTTCCAAGTTGTAGAGCGTGTGAATATATTAGTAAATTGATTAATTGTAATTATTCCTGCTTTGGAGTAGCGCATAGAACATGGAAGGTCGAGTGTCTAAACATTAGCCTATAAACAAACCATCAGTTGGGGGTCACAGAGAGTCAAACAACAGGCAAAGTCTGGGCTGCAAATGTATTGAGTGCTAGTATTGAGGGATAATATAAAAACGGACTCATATCATACAATGCACACAATGAGGAACTGAGTTATATCTGCGTACAAGAAGCAAAGCACTGTAGCATGAATGGATTCTGACATCACAAACATCAAATATTTTCGGAGTGTATGTTTTTAATCCACAGGAGCTAAAAAGAATAAAATTCAAGTATTCAAACGCAACTCATGTCGTATCTTCCATAACGTTAGAAATTAGCCGGAGACGTCTGCTGGTTATTAGGGCTCTGGACTGCAATTTTTGAAGAGGTGAAAGGTTCCATCAACATAATGAAAACTCTCAATGTTATCTACGTTCATGTGTAAAATTTCTCCGGTCCTTAATGTTCCCAAATTCTTTGTTGTTTGGGAAATTGGTTGATGTAATACAATCTTACATAATGTTTCTGTAATATCATTTCTATTCTGTCAGCCAAAATTCATTACTGTCCGGTGAGACGATCGGATGACAAATTTAAGAAAATCACTATGAATCAGGGATATCATTTAGGTATACAACATAGGATAGGGCTGGACAAATCCCAGGAGCCAGGCTGCTAATGAGCTCAGAAATGTTTTTTTTTTTTTTTTTTACTATAGAGGTCTATGACAGGTCATTTGTGTGACTATTAGTACTTGTGCACACAGTGTTTTGCCTTCGTATGAACACACGCTTTTTAGATGTGTCTCGGGGACTGACAGGACAGACCCAGGGACGCATCTAACAATTAGCAGTGAGTTTATCACTGCCCGAAATGACAAACACGCAGCAGCGTTCACATGAGAGATCGCCGCTGCGTGTTTGCCTCGCGCCTGTCGGGTCCGCTTTACAGACCCGATCAAAGAATTGCATGTCATTTCTTTGATCGCATCTGCAAGACGGATCCGACAGGCGCGATGGAAACACGCAGCTGCGATCTCTCATGTGAACGCCGCTGCGTGTCTGTCATTGCCGGCAGTGATCATCTCACTGCTAATTGTTAAATGCGTCTCTGGGTCCGTCCTGTCGGTCCCCGAGACGCATCTAAAAAGCGTTTGTTAATACGGAGGCAAAACTCCATGTGAACAAGCCCTTAGGCTATGTCTCCACAGCACAGCTTTTCAGTCGTTTTTTCAGTGTTTTTTGTTTTCTAAAACTGCTGAAAAAAAAGACTGAAAATGGGTTCCATAGATTTTAATAGTAAAAATGTTCTGTAGTTTCCACAGAACATTTTCTTTCTGGTCATTTTTGCTGCTGGTCGTTTTTGTAACTTGTTGCAAAAAACGACAGAGCAAGGCAGAAAATTTACTATTGGAGTCTATGTAAAGTGCTGTTTTTGGCGCGGTTTTTGGACGGTTCTGCTGAAAAGCTGCCAAGGTATTTTAACAAGGTACATGAATTTTGCATACATTAAAAACTGCCCAAAAGCTGAAAACCACCCAAAAAACTCATCAGAAACCCAGCTGCTTTGGACAAAAAAAACTGACATTCAAAGTAGTTTTTAGGTTTTGGTTTTCGACAAGTTTTTATGCCCTATGCTGTGTAGACCTAGCCTTAAATCAAATTGGGAATGGCCCAACTGGCCACTGAAGTGTACAATAATTTTCCCACTACTGTACTAGCAAATGTATTAGAACAACCAATCACAAGGAATTATGGGAAAGGAGCTGAGAAGCTCAAGCTGGATCTAACAAATCCTCAATTTGCTTTTGATCCACTGGGTCTTTGGAAAGCAAAATGGATATTTAGCCAAGCAAAATATCCCTTTTGCTTTCCAAAGACCCAGTGGGTTAAACGCAAATTGAGGATTTGTTACATCCAACAGAGGGCACTTGAGCTTCTCAGCTCCTTTCCCATAATGCCTTGTGATATGCAGATGCTTCGTGGAGTGCAAAAGGCAATTTCGAATCTCCACACACCTATATAGGCGCTCTCCCTAAGGAGAGATCTTCCCTTTTTTAGAACAACCTATACAGAAATAGAGGGCAACATATACCGAAGAGTAGGTATGTTGGAGATCAAAAAACTAAATAAAAAAAATGCTAATAATGTTTTATTAATATCAACAAAATAAGAGACACATAAAACATGATGCTCACTCATAGATAAAAAATGCCGCAGCCCCTGCAGACCATATGACAAAGTATGCATGCTTGCCATGGAAACTTCAATATCACATGCCCCCACAATGTACATCAATGATAAACCTCAATCACCATAAAGTATAGCAATAAAGAAAAAGTGAATACTTAACCCAAAGTACCAAGGTTACACAGGTCACTACTGGGAGTGTAAAGCCCTGACACATGTTTCACTTGAGCTTCCTCCAAGAGTTATATGGATAGAGAACATTGAAAAAAAGTGCAATAAATCAATAAAACATTATTATTTTAGTCATAGTTGCCAACTTTTGAAAATGAAAAAGCAGGATACTCTTGTGGGCGGCGTGCCGCGGCAAAAATTTTCATGGGCACGCCCATCTTGTTTGTATGCCACGCCCCTTCAAAAAAGCCACACCCATTCCAGCTAACTGCATAACGGCTTTGGAAGAAAGCCGGGTAATGCCCTTATAGCCAGGTAACCCCCCCCAAAAACCCAGGTATCCCCCTTTAAAGGGCCGGGTAATGCCCCCTTGAAGCCAAGTAATCCCCCCTCTGTACCAGAGAGCCAAATTTGTAGCCAGGTAGATCCCCCCCCTTTGTTACCCAGGAGATCCCCCTTTTTACCGGGTGGTCCCCCCTTTTACCGGGTAGGTCCCCCCATTGTTGCAGGTATGCCCCCTTGTTACCGGGTAGTGCCCCCATTGTTGCGGTATCCCCCATTGTTGCCGGGAATTCCCCCATTTTCCCATAATGTCCCCTCTGTTGCCGTAATGTCCCCATCTTTTTTGCCAGGTATGCCCCCACTGTTTCCGGGTAGTCCCCCCATCGTTTGCCGGGTAGTCCCCCATCTTTTCCCGGGTAGGGCCCCCTCTTTGCCGGGTATGCCCCCCTTTCCCAGTATCCCCCATCTTTTAGCCAGGTATCCCCCATTTTTTGCCATATCCCCCTCTGTTCCAGTACCCCCTCTTTCCAGTAGTGCTCCCATTTTGCCAGATCCCCACTCTTTTGCCGGGTAGTCCCCCATCTTTTAGCCCAAAGTTGCCAATTTTGAAAATGAAAAAGCGGGAGACTTTAGTGGGGGGCGCCCCTGAAAAAAATTTGCGGGACACGCCATCTTTTTGGTATCCCACCCCCTTAAAAAAAGCCACACCACTCCACCTAACTGCAAAAAGGGTTTTTGGGAAGAAACCGGGTAGTCCCCTTAACCCATAGTACCCCCCCCATAACCGTATGCCCCTTTACACCGGTAGATGCCCCCTTTCCAAGTAGACCCCCTCGTACCAGTAGACCCAAATTTTACCAGGTAATCCCCCTTTTTACCAGGTGGGTCCCCCCTTTGTTACCAGTGGGTCCCCCCTTTTTAGCCGGGTAGGTGCCCCATTTTTACCAGTAGGTGCCCCCCATTTTAGCCATAGGTGCCCCCATTGTTGCCGGGAAGTGCCCCCCCCCCCCCCCCCCCCCCCTTTTTTCCCGGGGGGGGGTTTTTAGGTCCCCCCTTTGGGTTCCCAGGTATCCCCCCTTTGGGTTGGGGTTCCCCCATTTTTTATTGCCCCCTTTGGGTTTTTCCAGGAATGTCCCCTTCGTTAGCCAGAAATTTTCCCCACTTTAGCCAGGTATGCCCCATCTTAGCCAGTATCCACCATCTTTAGCCGGGTAGATCCCCCATCTGTTTCCGGGAATTTCCCCCCTCTTTTTCCAGTAATTCCCCTCTGTTCCAGGTAGGTGCCCCCACTTTAGCCGGGTAGGTGCCCCCATCTTTAGCCGGGTTGCCCCCTCTTTTTAGCCGGGTAGTGCCCCCATCTGTTAGCCGGGTATGCCCCCATCTGTTACCATTATGCCCCCATCGTTTGGGTATGCCCCTCTTTTGCCTTTAGTGCCCCCACTTTTCCCATATCCCCCTTGTTGCCAGGGTAGCCCCCTTTTTTCCGGGTAGTGCCCCCTCTTTTTGCCAGGTAGTGCCCCCTTTTTTGCCTGGTATACCCCCCTTTTTCCCATATGCCCCCTCTTTTCCCCCGGTGATCCCCCATTGTTGCCAGTATTTTTGCCCTCTCTTTAGCCGTAAGCCCCCAAACTAATAAAAATAAAAAAAAAAATCCACTTACCTTACCAGCCCCTGCGCGCCCCAGCTCCTGCCCGATCCCTCAGCGGCGCGGGGGGAAGTGAGAGCGCCGCGCTCATCCCCTGAGCCCGCGCACTTCCCCCGCGCCGCTGATCTTGTGTACCGCCCACAGACCCGACATACAGGGGGGGGGGGAGGAGGAGCATCCCTCCTGCCCCCCCCCACAGTAGACCCGGGCGGGGAGCGGGCCCCTGCGGCCCTTCACCCCCTTAGAGAGGGCCCGGGGCAAAAGTAGCGCACCACGCTACTCTTGCGCCGCGGGAATTTTAAAGGGCCCCCCCGCCTGCAGGGGGCGGAGGAATGCCCCAAATCCCCCGGAGGCGGAGGGGACCCCAAAACGGGACCCCCCCGCCAAAAAAGGGGGTTGCATTTTGATTTTTGTTTTTTTATATAAATGTATTAGATTAAGGCTGAGTTCACAACTAGCTCTCTGATGCATCAGAAAACACATCATAAGCCTTATGCAGTAACAATGAATATTTTTTTTTTTTTTTAAATATGTGTGTTGTATGATTAACAAACTTGGTGCACTGAGGTTAAATCCTTATCATATTTAGGTTAAACACGTGGTTTTGACAAAAGCATGAGTTTGCCGCATGCATTTTTAATACTTTTTTTTAAAAAAGCGTCACAAAAAGGACATTTTTTGCAAGAAAATTTACACACAAAAATAATGTTTTGTTACAAATATTAGGGGCAATTTTTCTCGTCTAATACTGAGAATGTGTAAACTTACACAAGGCAGTCTATAAATGTGCCAATTTTTCACAGGTTAAAATCTGGGGCATTTTTCTTTACTTAAAGGGGGGCCATGTTTTAACATGGCTGCGCCAGATACCTGGCGTCTTTTCAGCCCGATATCTAGTGCAGCCCTGGTCGCTACATTTTTAAAATTCCCGGGCCCCCTTCAGCCATTTCAGAGCCAAGCGGGACTTTTAATGCGGCGATTTGGGGGGAGGGGGGGGGGGGGCACAAAAAACCGTCGACCTATAGATTTTTAAACTTCATACACAAATCTGCATTACGCTGGAAAAGTAACCACTTCAAATGGGTTTTCCTATCCAGAAATGGCGTCCGGCGCTAAATGGCCGATTTTTTAACCCGGTAAAACGGTTCTAAATAAGGGGGCCCTTGTATACAACTTACCATGAAATTTGGCGTTTAAACCCAAAAATCATACATTCGCCCAAAAATATCATGTTTACTGCACCAAAACTTAATTTTTTTGCTTCAAATCACCTCTTTCACAATGGGCCTCACTAGACTAAATCATTACTTTTTTACCACAGATTTTTTGGGGGCCCAAGGCTATATTACATACAGAATAATTTATATAACCTCATCAACGAAAGCAAAAAATCTAAACAGAATAAAATTTTACCAAATTTTTTCTCCAAAAAAAAAACAAAGTAATTACGGAATAGAATTGCACGTTATGTATTTAAAACACAGTGGTCTCTAAGGTTTCGCCTAATGAAGATAGATGATTTTTTTTTCTCCCTCTGACACAGGCAGCAGTGGGTAAGATATTCTTCAGTGACCTGAGAAAGTACATCCAGAAATAATATTTAATGTTCACGTTCTTCTTCCAGTCTTCTGCGCCGTGTTGCATTTTTTTTCCCAAGAATGCAAACTCTGATTTTTTTCTTATTAAAATTTCCATTTCAAAACCACGTTTAAAAAGAGAAAAAGTGTTAAAGGGGTTGTCTCACTACAAGGATTGCTTTTTATGTTAAAGATCTTGGAAAAACAAGTCAATTTGCAATATATGTCTATTAACAGTGTCCTAACTATTCATAGATATCCCCTCTTGTATGGGCTGGATCAGCTCCTCAGGTCACTGTAGCTACAGAGCTGTTTGCTCTCTCCTGATAGGTTGCCAGCACTGGTTCCTATAGCTACAGACCTACCTTCTTCTGCAGCCTAGCAGAAGCCAGTAAACACACCCTGAATTCAAAATGAAACCAAGAAAACAGGACTGAGGTAAGATGAATCAATGTAGTGAGACAACCCCTTTAAGCATTGTAAGAAAAAAAAAAATTGTAACTTTTTATGTTACAATAAATCTTAGTTGAATAACGTTGTACCAGAAGAAAATCTTTTATGTCCTCATCAACACACCCCAAAAACCCAGAAATCCACAACTTTTGTTTAAACTGTATTGTGTCTGCAGAATCTATGCAAAAAACCCCCCAAAAAACAAAATGTGTATGAATTCTAACCCTGTATTCATGGTTAGGCCTTATACACACTGTCGTCATATGATCCCATATTGTACCCTTAAAGGGGTTGTCCACTTTAAATAGTTTTTAGCATGTTTATAATAAGTAATCATACAATTGATTAATATATTTGTGTTAAAAATGTTGCTGATACACATCTTTCATACCAGTGCCCCTATCTAGAAAAAGGGAAATGGTGGAGCCTACATTCCTGTCCATAGTAATGGCTCCCATGGACTAAACATGGTGTCAGTCATGTGACTCCGAGCAGTCAGTTAGTGATATATATATATATATATATATATATATATACATATATATCACACATTATATCTATAGAGTAACTGAATAGTAATAATAGTGGAATAATTCTAATTAATATGGTTATTGCAGCAACTTCTCCAATGTAAGACTTTCTTGTATAGCTGCTGTCTCTCTAAGCGATTTTGTGTTGCTAGTAAAGATACATAACACACATAACGGTCATTAGGTAATGTTGTCATGCTGCTAATAAAATTAAAGGGGTTGGCTCACTACAAAGATTAGCTTTCAAAATGTTGGGAACACTAAATGAAGACGTTTCCAAATATATTACTTTGTTCATCTTTTTTTGTTAAGGAGCTACAAGTGATTTTATCACCTTCTGTGCTCTCTCTGGTTCTCCAAGTGACCGACTTGTGTACTTCTCCCCTGCTGGCTGTTCTATTTGATAGCAGGGTGTGATGTCACACAGGTCGGGGGTCGGCAGTGAGAGCTTGTGTGTTATCTGATCTTTCAGACAAAAGACAGTAATTACTCTACTGTTTACATTAACTCAGAAGCTTCTCCGGACCTCAGAGAAGGTAATTTATTTAATCTAGACTAATAAACAGAGAAGTCTGAATACACGGAGCTCATATGCTAATTACAGACAGCTTGACCAGGAAGTGACAGCGAAAAGCAGCATTATATCATTCATGCATCCTATGAAACTTTGAGATGAGACAACCCCTTTAAGTCTGAAAACACAAAGCAGAAAGATGAGACAGGAGAATGTGCGGTGCCTCCACATACACTGACAGACATAAGACATTGCTGGAGAAGTTATGCTCCTCAATAACCTACTGTTATCTGGATACCAGGGGTCAAATAACGTATGTGGTGGTTTGTCCACACAGTCAATGGGAGTCATTACTATGGACAGGAATGTAGGCTACAGCACTACCGTAACAGAAGAAGCAGATTTTTGTAATTGTATGTATATAATCCTATTTATACATAATAAATATAAAGATTCCCTTTAAGCAGGGCTGTGGAGTCGGAGTTGGTGCCTATTTTGCAGGAGTCGGAGTCGTCATAAAATGGACCGACTCCCAAAATATATAATAAGTTGATCCAGTTAGTTCGATGCAGTGCAAAGAGCAAGAGGAATTGGTTCCAGCCAGTGCTACTGCTCCCATATCTTCAGCCTCATCACATGAGGAGTGTAATTGATGACATGGAGCAGGCAAAGCGCTGCCCCAGGGGAAAAGATTCCGCTCCCAGGGCAAACAGATTTCAGCAAAATTTTTTCACCTGCTTTCAAAGAAGTAGAAGAGTTCAACTATTCATCAAAACTGACTGTGGCTGAAGCAATTCCTTTATACCCTGACATTGTTAGAGATGTTGCCCCTGTGGTCACCACTTTGCCCCCAACCCAAGTTATTGTAGAGAGGCCGTTCTCTAGCCTGATTACAAGTTTAAGTAATGTGATTGTTTTTAACCAAGTTACCCTTATTTACAATGCAAATGGACAACCAAGTAAAGCATATCTTGAAAATCCAGTTGGTGGACAGAGTGCCTCTAAAGATTAAGTTCTCTAGGAAATAATGAGGTCAGATGTGAGGTCATGTATGCAGGATCTGATGGAGGCAATACTATTTCTCAGAACAAATTCAGAGACTCCACAAATGTTCCTGCAGTGTTTTGCATGTTGACAATTTTTTGTGTCCTAAAGTCATAGCCAATAAATATATTTTACACTGACAAGCAAAAGGGTAACAATGTTTTGAACTTGTGATTTGCAGGCTCTATATCTCACCATCCACTACAGCTTTGTACATGAGGTTACTGTAATTTTATATACAGTCATCTTACCTATCTTATACATAAATTTGACCTGCAAGCATTTAGCATCTGCTTAGTACTGCAGATTCTTTCCTGTAACTGAATGTTACTGTTTTGCTCCTAAAAATCAAAGTGTTAATTTTTATTATTTTGTTCGTATTTGGGAAATCCACCTTTGGCTTTCAATACTGCCTGAATCCTTCTGGGCTCTGAATCAGATTCAAGCACATCTTGACCAAAATCTGATCCCAGATCTCTTCTACACATTCCTAATGTTGGTGCAGACTGGACTTGGATACAAATACAGCTTTGTCTTCAACTCTACCCACAAGTGTTCAAAAGATCAAAACATTGTTACTCTTTTGCTTGTCTGTTCTACCTAAATAGCTTGATTATTGTATCATAAGGTGTGAAACAGCCTGATGTTACCATTTTACTACAGTAACGTTATCACTTAAACATGCGCCGTGTATGTGGGAGTCAGAGTCAGGAGTCGGAGGTTTGGGAAATTGAGGAGTCGGAGTCGGGGCTTCGGCTTGCCGACTCCACAGCCCTGCCTTTAAGGTTAATTTTGCATATATCAGCTTTGTCCGGTTAGATTTATTATGTTCAGCGTGCATAACCGGTGATTTTTTTTTTTTATTTGGTTCAAACTTTTGGCATTGGTCTGACTTGTATAGCCATGCCATACCAAATATACCACATCTATGTATTAGTATGTATCGTGGGGAAAATAAATATTTTATATACTGGCAATTTTGCAAGTTTTCCCACCTACAAAGAATTTAGAGGTCTGTAATTTTTATCGTAGGTAAACTTCAACTGTGAGAGACAGAATCTAAAAATAAAAATCCAGAAAATCATTGTATGATTTTTAAATCATTATTTGTTTTTTCTTGCATGAAATAAGTATTTGAAACAATAGAAAAACAGAACTTAATATTTGGTACAGAAACCTTTGTTTGCAATAACAGAGGTCAGACGTTTTCTGTAGTTCTTGACCAAGATTGCACACACTGCAGCAGGGATTTTGGCCAACTCCTTCATATAGCTATTCTCCAGATCTTTCAGGTTTCGAGGCTGTCGCTGGGCTACATACTGTTTCAGCTCCATCCATAGATTTTCAATTGGGTTGAGGTCTGGAGACTCCAGGATCTTGAAATGCTTCTTAAGTTGCCCTGGCTGTGTGTGTATGCCATGTGCCATCTTCAATGCTCTTACTGAGGGAAGGAGGTTGTTGGCCAAAATCTGGCAAAACATGGCCCCATCTACCTTTTTTAAAAACGGTGCAGTCATCCTGTCCCCTTTGCAGAAAAGCAGCCCCAATGAATGATGTTTCTACCCCCATGCTTCACGATTGGGACCCTGTTCTTGAGGGTCGCACTCCTCCCTCTTCTTCCTCCAAACACGGTGAGTGGAGTTGATACCAAAAAGTTCTATTTTGGTCTCATTTGACCATCTGAACTTCTCCCATGCCTCCCCTGGGTCATATAGATGGTCATTGGTGAACGTCAAACGGGCCTGGACATGGTGTAAGCAGGGGGACCTTGCATGGCCTGCAGGATTTTAATTCATGATGGCGTAGTGTGTTACTAATGGTAATCTTTGAGACGGTGGTCCCAGCTCTATTCAGGGCGCAGACCAAGTAATCTTGTGTAGTTCTGGGCAGGTTCCCGACCTTTCTCAGAATCAACCTTACCCCACGAGGAGAGATCTTACATGGAGGCTCATACTGAGGAAGATTGTGTTTTTTCCATTTTCTAATAATTGTGTTAACAGTTGTTGCCTTCCCACTTGCTGCTTGCCTATTGTCCTGTAGCCCATCCCAGCCTTGTACAGGTCTACAAATTTTGTCCCTGGTGTCCGTAGACAGCTCTTTGGTCTTAGTCATGGTGGAGAGATTGGAGTGTTATTGATTTTGTGGACAGGTGTCTTTTATACAGGTAACAAGTTCAAACAGATAAGAGCACAGTAGGAGGGCTTCTTAGAGAAAAACTAACAAGTCTGTGAGAGACAGAATTCTCTCTGGTTGGTAGGTGATCAGATTCTTATTTCATGCTTATTTATTTTATACAATGTGATTTTCTTTAGATTCTCTCACAGTTGAAGTGTACCTACAATACAAATTACAGAACTCACCATTCTTTGTAGGTGGGAAAACTTGCAAAATCGCCAGCGAATCAAATAATACTTTTTTATGGGAGCAGCTATGCCATTCATAAATGAACATGACAGAGCATTTCAAAAGAGTATCACAGATCACAGGCCTACATGGTGCACTGCGTATGCGTATTGTTAATTTTAAGGTTTAACACTTTTGGCAGTCATGGAGGCAATTATTAGGCCCATGTATGCCATGGACACTGCTCGGCACCCTCTAATCTTTTCAATTAATATTATTATTATTATTATTTATTTTAAAGCGCCATTGATTCCAGGGCGCTGTACATTCCAGGGGGTTACATACATTACATAAGTCAAACGAGTACAGTGATAAGGGATAATGACAATTGGCACGACAGAGGGAGAGAGGACCCTACCCGCGAGGTCTTACAATCTACAAGGAGGGGGAAAGAGACAGGAGGTGAGGGGCAGACATGTCTGTGGAGGAATTAGTGACAAGATTAGTGAAGGTTATAGGCAAGCCTGAAGAAATGGGTTTTCAGGTTGCTTTTGAAGCTGGTGAAAGTGGAGGAGAGTCTGATGTGTTGGGGCAGTGAGTTCCAGAGTGTGGGTGAAGCACAGGAGAAGTCTTGGAGACGGTTGTGTGAGGAGTAGATAAGGGGAGAGCAGAGGAGAAGGCCCTGTGAGGAGCGGAGAGTGCGTGAGGGGAGATATTTGGAAATTAGGGCAGAGATGTATGGAGGGGAGAGGTCATGGAGAGCCTTGTAGGTCATGGTTAGTAGCTTGAAATCGCTGGGCAATGGGAAGCCAGTGAAGGGATTGGCAGAGGGGAGAGCAGAGAAGTAGCGAGGAGAGAGGTGGATAAGACGGGCAGCAGAGTTAAGGATGGATTGGAGGGGAGCAAGGGTGCTAGCTGGGAGGCCACTGAGAAGGATGTTGCAGTAGTCTAGGCGGGAGATAACAAGGGCATGGACCAGCATTTTTGTAGTGTCGTAGTTGAGGAATGAGCGGATGCGAGAGATGTTTTTCAGGTGGAGGCGGCAGGCAGAGGTGAGGGCTTGGATGTATGGTTTGAAAGATAGAGCAGAGTCTAGGATTACCCCAAGACAGCGGACATCTCTTGATGTGTTGGTCACATTTATTGCGGCATCTAAGATATTATAAAGCCAGAATCTAAATTATCACCAACCCTAGTCACTAGCAGCTGTTAACTGCCGCATATGGAATGGGCTCAGCGAGTGACCCCACTTCATATTTACTTCCCAACATGATGACTTAAATGTACATAAAATGTAGGAGAGGGGTTAAATAACGCAATGATGTAATATGACATTAAGGCCTCGTTCACACGGCTTATTCTGGGACGTATTCCAGCCGTACTGCGTGCCGTATTTGCGCTGCAGTATGGCTGGAATCCGTCCCAGTCATTACGGTAATCCACAGTTCTCATAGAGAACTATGGATTCTGTCTCTTCTCCCCGCTCGGCGAATACGGCGGGCGGGCAGAAAGTGACATGCACATTATTTACGGCGTGTACGCGCCGTGAATAATGAATGTCTATGGGGCCGGCGAGCTGCCGGCCCCCCGCCCCGTCCCCGCTGCACGGCTGCCGGCATAATTGCGGGGCGAAATCCGGCAATAAGCCGTGTGAACATTGCCAAAGGTTTTTCCAACTCCCCAACCAAATTATAAATAGCTGCCAAACGTATAAAACTTTATTTAAACAAAAAACAAACAAAAACATTCTTGATCTTTGTTCATAAGCTGTTGGCACATGACCTCTGGAGTCAATCAATAGCCTCAGCAAACACATGCCATTCTTTTGGCATTATTGCTTAGAAAGAGACCTCCGAAGCTGCAGTACTGGGTCGGCACTAGCTAAAAGAGTTGAGTGCTGCTTTTCTATTTTTATACAAATGGCTGCTATTTTAAATTTTTGCAGACAACTGCTTCAATTCTAAAATATTCTGGCAATAAACCGAATGCTGGGACTACAGACTAACAGGCATTATGATAGGAGAGAGCAAGCAGTGTGGAAAGAAAGGTTTTTGGAAAAGCATGCACCAACACCATCATATTTTCCCGTTATATGTCTATATTCCCACGACCAACATTTCACTCCAACATTTTTTTTTTCTCATTCAAAAGAATTTTATTGAGAATAATATGAACATTACATAAGGGAATATAAAGGCACCAGCATCAATGGCAGGAAACATAGAGTAAAATGAATACCGATAATGAAAGAGCACAATGTAGGTACCAAGCTAACAAACATTTCACAGAAAGATCAGTGCAAGATTCAAAAAAGAATACCATATGAAGGGACTGTACCATTTGGAGTAATGAGCGAGTTGTCTGCCTGTCAGCGAGAACCACAAACTACGACAAGAGAGAGGTTAAACCCACAAGGTGTTTTCTTAAGGTAGACTGTGACGATGTGGCAATGAGTTCAAAAATATGTGGTTGGGTCAGCACTGAAGTCCTATATAACACTTCATAGGGAGGTAATGCAACAGACTGTCCTAGGTGAGATAGCCCAAAGCTCGCCACATAATATCCAGAAAAGTATAAAGCTTGGACGTCGGCGTAAAAAATATCCTCCTTTATTGGAATCAAAAGTACAAAAAGAGCGACGTTTCGGCTCAAAAACAGTGAGCCTTTATAAAGCAAAAAAAAAGGCTTGAAAAAGGCTCATTGTTTTTGAGCCGAAACATCGCTCTTTTTGTACTTTTTGATTCCAATAAAAGAGGATTTTTTATACTGACGTCCGTGCTTTATACTTTTCTGGATGTGGCAACGGGTGTCACCCAAGGCTCACGAAAAGAGGATCAGCTAATTTGACTCAATGTGGCAAATGGGCCTTTAGTGCGGTGCAAATAACATAAGCCTCTAGAACATAGGCCAAGGCTCTAAGTTCTAAGAGCCTGCCATTTCAGATGCAATCACTTTTGGACATATTTTTGCAGACAGTCCTTAATGCTGAAAACACAGAATAGGGTAATTCAAGAGGCTTTTCTTTAAAAAAAATAAATAAAAATAAGGTAAAAAAAAAAAAAAAAATAGACTTTTGTGACCCGCTAATGGCAGATGCAAGTCTACATGCCAACTCTCAAAGAGCGCAATAGTGGGGGGATTTACAGAAGGTAAGCCAATCCTTCCAGATGTATAGGAATCGCTCAGCCTCATTGAGTGAGTCGCTGCGTAGCTCCTCCAGTCTACAAATTGTATGGACCTCCTTATACCAGTCCGTAAGGGAGGGACAGGCAATGGAACGCCACAATCTGGGGATGACCACTTTTGCTGCATTTAGAAGGAACGAGAGCAGATGAGTTTTCAGAGTATGTGCCGGCCGGTAAATGGCAAACAGGAGAAGACACTTCAACATTTTTCTTCAAAATACAGACGAAAATAATTTCACCTGCCCAGACAGACTTTAGGTTTGGAATATTGATCCCAAAACAGTTAAAATGTGAATCGGCATAACAAAAGCCCAAACTTTAAAAGGTGCTTCTGGACCCGGAGTGCACAGACATATAGAACACACTGCAATTATGGAGCTCCGCGCAAATGTTTGTATAGAAAAGAATAGTTTCCAGTGATAGACCATTGTGTATAGCATAGATGAATTCCCCAAGTAATGGGTAATTGCTCACTAGGAGGACGTGTCACCAGAATGGAACGCTATAGCTGTATAATGGCTTCTGGCTGTAATCTGAATAAAGACGACGGCAAGGAAGGTTTTCTATAGTAAATAAAGAAGCGAAGATGTTTATTATCAAAGCAATGGGGTTCGCTGCCATAACTGCATCCAAGTGACAGGGCGTCTGATCTACCAGATGGCTGGAAAGAGAAATGTTCGGTAGTGATTCGATGGAGACACACTCCCATCCTATCATTATGCTGATGCGTCATGGCCGCTGGCTTACTCTATAATGCAGCTCTATTCATTGGGAAATAAATGACCTCTTGGAATATACTGGTGCTATTCTTTCACTTAAGACATGAGCGATACAAAGTAAGAATTCCCATTGATATATGTATGGTGATCACCATGCAATCACATTACGTACTGTGTTCTGTTTGTTAGAAGAACACACAGCCAAGTAGGAGTTGTCAAGGGATTGAACATAGGAATGTCTCCAATGCTGTTGCCACAAAGTCTAATGTTCTGTTAATGATATTTGAACATAGTTAGGGAAAGTAGTTCTGACGGGGCTACAGTGGAACCAAAAATAACTTTGGAGCAAAAAGACTACCCATAATATCAATGATTATATGTACAAGGGGCTATCTATAGGGATATAATAGCTGACACACCTTGGTATGATCTAACGAGGCCCAAAATCTCCTTTGCCACATAAGGCCCCGTTCACGTGGCTTATTTGGCCGCAGATTGGAGCCGTACTGCGCGCCGGAGTTGCGCTTCAGTACGGCTCCAATCCGTCCCTGTCATTACGGTAATCCACCGTTCTCATAGAGAACTGTGGATTCCGTCGCTCCTCCCATCTCGACGAATCCGCCGCGGGGGGAGAAAGTGACATGCACATTATTTACGGCACGTACGCGCCATAAATAATGCATTGTCTATGGGGCCAGCGAGCAGCTCCCCCCCCGCCCCTTATTCAAGGCGTATTGCGGGCGGGATCCGTACCGCAAATACGGCTTGAATAAGCCGTGTGAACACGGACTAAGACCACACAGTATTATGACGGACACATTGTAGGTGGGGGAACCGTTATAAATTTTGCACTGGGGCCCAGGAGCGTTTGGTTACACATTCTGATATAGATTTCTATGCCGGTGTGCAATTCGAAGTGCTGAGCTAATATGGCCACTTACCCAAAACCCCTTTAAAGGGGTATTCAAGTAAATAAAACCTGACTCCTATTGAAAGTGCGTGGTACAAGATAAAAATTTCCAACATATTGTAATGAAATATCTTTAGTAGTTTCCCACAATCACTCACCAATTACTGTCTCAAAATCTGGTGTTAGTATCTTGTTGCCAAGGGATACGACCTGTAGTTCAGCTTCAGCGTTCTGGTCAGACATGCTCAGTTAAGTATTAGGACGGTGAACTGTGTGACTATAATTCAGCAGGGAATGCAACTATGAACTAGTGTACGAGGCTCAGCTGTCCACAATATGGGATGCACAAGAGGGTAAAAATTTTCTTCAGAAGGGAGAAAGCAGTCTGGATTAGATGTCTGCAATGGATGATGGAAACTGTAGCCTGCTTCCCAAGTAAGCTGCTCCTGTAGCCAGGGGCGTATGTATAGGGGGTGCAGCGGTAGCAGTCGCTACCGGGCCCTGCAGCCTGAGGGGGCCCAAAAGCCCTTCTACCATATAGGAAGACACCAGTATTCTAAATGGCGCATGGTAACTTTCTGCATTAGGGCCCAAGAACTTGAAATTACGCCTCTGCTTGTAGCCAATTCCAGTCTTAAAAGGGTTTTGCCACGAAGTAAAATTGACGTGGGAAGCTTGCAAATGAAATAACAAAAATTTTCACCATTCATTGTTATTAAAAATTCTGGACCGTTTTTGTTTTAGCTGCTGCTTTAGTGATCCATTGTTTACAACTCGTCTCCAGGGGATACGACCAGAGTCCTGGTCGCACATGCTCAGACATCACTTCTCCTCTCAAGCAGCTACGGAGTGTTCAAACCCAAGGTGCTGTCGCTCTACTGTTTTCGTCTGTACTCCTTAGTAATTAGTCCAATAGTGCAAATAAATAAAAAAGAAACCTCGATGAGGTGTGTACATTGATAAAGAGAAAAAAAACAAAAAACACAGGTTTGGTTCCTGCAGGGATTTGAACCTAGGACCCTTGTGCCTGGAGGCAAAAACTTTACCTCTCAGCTATTCACAATGCTTTACACAAACAGACCTTTCTTTGACTACAGAGAGGAAAGGCCTGGTGATGTCATCCTGCTGGGTCACAAGATATGCAAATCAAACAAATCACACACGCCCCCTTCTGAGCTAACAGAGCTGAAGAGCAGGATACAGGAGGTATGAAATGAGATCGTGGCAAAACCCCTTTAATGCACTGAGAAGTATATAGGGAGCAACAGTGTGACAAAATATGTCAATTATACCTGTTTTAGAGGTTATATTCTGTGTGTAATGACCCTACAGCTCCCTTTCAAGATTTTTGTCCAAACACCGGAATACCCCTTTAATTGTAACAATTAGATAACATATCTGAATGAGACCTGATACAAGTTAGGGCCTTCCATAGATACGGCATAATCATTAGTACTGCAATGATAAGCATACTGGCAGGAACATTTGCAGAACATTCACATGCCACATATTAAAGATTTTATGGATAGTTGTTATTAAGCTATAAATTCAGTATCATCTGTAAGGGGAAGACATGCTTTATGGATGTAAATGTATGTAATATTACTGTACTTATGCAATAAATTTTCAAACCAAAGGACTGCATGAACGATTAGTTTGTCTTGTTTTCTGTGATTTAAGTTACACACAGACCTTGCCTATGTACACATAATCAAGTGATGACTAAATACTCTTTAAAGCTTATTACCAACTACAAAGTTTAAAGGGAACTTGTCACATAAGTTGTGCCCACCTTGCTGAGGACAGCACAAGCTAGTGTCAGACCTGCTGTTTCCAGCGCTGTGCCCCTTACTCTGTAAGATGCAGCAGTTTTAGAGCATTTACCCCTCAAATCTTATTCATGAGCAGGTGTTCGCTCCACCCACCAAAGGCTAGCCCCGCCCGCTGACAGTTATTCACGTTTCTACCTATTCAAAGTAATAGGTTTGTCAGTTGAGGTGGGCGGGGCTAGCCTCTGACTGGCCGGGTTTGAAAAAAACTGACACACCGAAGGACTCTTCGAATGACTCTTCTGGCTGAAAACTGCAGATTTGAGCATTAAATACACGAAAACTACAGCATCTTACAGAATAAGGGACACAGCGCTGGAAACAGCAGGTGTGACACTAGCTTGTTCTGTCCTCAGCCAGGGGGGCAAAAACTATGTGACAGGTTCTCTTTAAATGAACCCAAGTTAAAGTAAAGTAAAAAAAAAACAAACAAACAAAAAAAACAAACACATTGCCATGTATTTGTTCCAAGGTCATTTTGAAAGAGAAACCATAGTTACTAATTCAATCTGAAAATACCAAAATGGTTCTAAAATAGAATAAAACAGAAGAATAAACTAAATTAAAAACAGTAGTTATACAATGTTTATAGAACCTGAGACACATTGTTGCATCATGAAGATGCTCCATGACACTATAGCTCTGAATTAAAGGGGTTTTCTCAGTACAGGCTTTCGCAGACATGAGTTGTTTCTCTGTCTCTTACAGCTTCAAATCCAGGGGTGTGTCTCTCCTCCCAGAAGGTGAGTTTTCCCTCACTGACGACTGGTGACATAATTCCGTGTGAGCAGTGGAAGGGAGAGGATGTCACAGCTCTGCAGACCTCCTGCAATGGTCAGTTCTCATGTCTGGAGAGCTGTCACCTCCCTCCACAAGCTCCTTGTAACCAGAACACATATTGGTGTAAGCAGTTATACATACAGCTTGAACTGATGAGAGAAATGCACTCTGCTCCCCCCTCTGTTATCAAGCAGAAATGTAGGGGAACAGACTGTAAAAGGCTGTGTTATATAGGGGGAGAGTGAATCTAGCAGCTAGACAATAAGTAATTGCCCAGATCCTTCACATAGAGCTATCACTGGGAGAGGCATATAGAGAAGAGCTCAGGCAGCCTTTATTACACAGACACAGCCAGCACAGAAAGCTGAGGCGGTTAGTTTCACTTTTATATTACACAGCCGAGAGTAAGCACAGAGTGCAGGCAGCCAATCACAGCACAGTGGGCGTGTCCCGGCCAGGGCTGAACTAAATATCAGTCAGCCAATCACAGCTCATAGCTGCTATACTAAATGAGTTGTGTCATACAAACCAATTGCAAAGGTGCTTATTTTTACTGTCCCCATCATAGATATGATCTCTGTGGCAAGAAAACCCCTTAAAGGGTCTGATTTTATTTTCTAAATAAATGGTGGTAGTTGGACCAGGATAACATTTTTTTTATTGCAGTTATTACATTTTAAAGCCTTTCAGCTTTTCTGACATGTCTGTTTTAGTAAATACTTTAGTAAATATTCCCCATGAAATAATTCTGGATTATCTTTCCTCATAAAACCATGTTGTGCCATACCTCTGTTATTCCTATTGGAAATGTAGGAATAAATCGATTAATTGATGTTACTGTTCCCCCATAGCAAAGGTGTGTGTCTAATTGGACAGTGACAAACTGTGTAGGCAAAAACTCTGAAATGGTAACATGCCTTACGGCCAATGCATATTTATTCATATTCTTAGAAGACTGCATTGGTCGGCTCCTCAGTTAATATTCTTGAAAAATATATGAATACATTTCCATGAGTAAAAACCACACAATGCAAAGCATAAAGGCTCCAGAACTATTTAATAAAGAATATACATATTTACTTGGAGGTTGTCCATGTCATATAAAAAAAAAATCATATAACGCTCTAGAGGCCCCATTAAAGCAAGAAACACTTATACTCACCTCCAGTCCCTGGTTCCAACATTGGCTCTCCTCGGTTTTCTGTTGACACGCCATCACCTCTGAACGAGCATGCCACCAATGCAGCCGCTGATTGGCTGCAGCGGTCACATGCCTCTACTTCCGTCACCAATCGAAATGGTGAAATGAATAAGAGACAGGTGACCACTGCAGCCAATCAGCAGGTGCAGCAGTGACGTGCACATTCACAAGTCACAGCATGTCAACAAAAGATCCAGAAGAGGCAGCGGTGAAACCATGGACCGGAGGTAGGCAAGTGCGTATATTTTTTGTTTTAAAGGGAATGGAGTCATTGTTTAAGTCCCGTTTTTATGTTAGACACATTTTTAGGAATTTTTTTTTTTTTTTTTTAATTTTTCATATCAATATTTTTTAATAATTCTTAAGTCTTGCAGTTTTCACTTTGGCCACTAGGCCTTGTTTAACAGCAGTCAGAGAAATGCTTTACAGTAGCTTCATGCACATAGGAGACCTAAGATTGACTCAGTCCCATGACTTTTCTAGTCATGCTCTGTGACCTCGGAACGGAAGTAATCACTGTGCAGGGAGGTGAAAGGGTGAACTGTGACTATCTCCTCTAGTGACTGGTGGATCCTGTGTTATCTATTCACACTGGTGTCTCCTTTCAGTTTGACCCTCTTTGTGCTGATAATGAGCAGACAACTGAAAATCTTTCTGTACAGAACAGCAAGTGTTAGACTATTATTAGGACTAGTGGCCAAAGTGAAAACTGCAGGACTTAAGAATTATTTAAAAAAATAGAAAGTGGTATTGAAAATGAAAAAAAAAAAATTCTTAAAAAATTTGTTGAACATAAAAATGTGAGTTAAACAATAAATAATTTTTGATGACACATTCCCTTTAATTGGGCCCCTGGAGAATTATATTATTTTTTTAATGAAATGAACAACCCCTTTAAGGTTGTTTGCAGGCAGAATGTTGTAAATAACCACCAGTTAAATATCTGTGGTGTATTGGACGTGTCAGAAAGCCATACAATTACCTAGTATTAGAAATATTCTTCACAAAAATAGTAAATGTCTGCGGCTTTTTTTCTTATTTGAATAAAAAAAATAAATGTAACGATACACACAACAGAACTGATGGTTTAAACATTTCATCTGACAGTTACCATATGGTTGTGGTAAGCTAAACCGGCTGCCGAACAGCATCCAGTGTCTATGGCAAAAGTGACACACACTGCAGATGGAATTTCATACAGCGCCCTCCAAGAGCTGGTGCCACATTATTAAAACATAATTGGATTTTTAGGGGTGAAATAACTAGGATCTATCAAAGCTACAACTAGTTCAAAACTGCTTCAAAAAGCAAATGTGCTGTAAGCTACAATAAGTAATAAACCAGGACGTGATTGATCCATTTCTGAAGCATCAGGAAAATAACCAAAGAATTTATTAAGGCTCTGTTCACATCTGCATTGAGGTTTCCATTATAAATGTTCGGTTCTACAGAGATATCTACCCTTTTGACAGAAAAAAATGGTGCTGCTTGTTTCCTATAAAGGAATCTGTGAAGCACATGTGAACATAGTCTAACATTTAACACGACCATAAAAAAGGGATCACATTGACCTCAGAATATAAATTGTGATGATTTTTGCACTCTTTTCTTTTTGGTCATACCTGCACAGTGATGGAAGTAAAAGACTCAAAAAGGAAGTCAAGTATTTACAGAAAGAAGGGATCAAATCTACTCCTAATCACAGAAAAGGAAACTTACTGCTACAGAGACTGGTCAAAACTCCATGCTAAACAGGAGACATGGCGGAAGAACTGCACAAGTGCAGAATACTGATTAACAATCACACACACACCTACTGTCCTTGAGGAGGTGGCTGCTTAGTTTTAGGGCATGTCCCCACTGCACGGGTTTTCGGCCAGTTTGCGGTTTTTCAGACAATTGTGCTCTATGGAAATCCCGTGCAGCAGTCCCCACTGCACGGGTTTTCCGCCCGGCGGTTTTGTCGCCGGCGGACCGGCGACAAAACATTGAACATGCACAATCTTCCGTCCGGTTTCCAGACGGAACATGTGCATCTCACCGGGAGGGCTGTTATCCGCTCCTTGCGGAGAAAAGCCGCCCCCCCCCCCCCCGCGGCCGTGGGGACGGCTACAAAACCGGTCAAATACCGGCCGGCATTTGTCCACTGCCGTGTAAACGGCCCCTTACGGTGCTTTCACACAATGCGCTTTTTTTGGTGCATTTTTCGGATTTGTTTTTTTGTGCACAAAGGCACAAAAATTAATGCTGTACATTGCTGCATAAAAAACGCATCCTTGTGTGAAAGCATGGTATATATAATTGTGTGCTCAATTTTAGCTTTTGGATTAAAAGTTAAGTTTTAAATACACATTTTCTTTGTTTTTTTTTGCTTTTTTCAATTATATTTATCTTTTTCTGACACCTTCTATAGTTATGTCTTTGGTCTTTTTTGATTTTTCTCGTGTTAAAGCACCTTTAGGCTATGTTCACACGCGGTGTGTTTGGGAGTTGCGCTCATCGGCGCGTACTCCCGCGACGCGGGGGGGGGGCGGCATTCCGCTGGCCCCATAGACTGACCTTACTCATATCCGCCGCGAATAATCAACATGTCGCTTATCTCCCCGGGCGTATAATACGGTTGTATTGTATGCCCGGGGAGAGGAGGTGTAATCCATAGTACTCTATGAGAACTATGGATTACCATAACTTCGGCACGCATCTCGCTCTTATTAGAGCACAAATACGACGCCAGATGTGTGCCGAAATTTGCCTGTGTGAACATACCCTTACACCTGCTCACAGACCAAGGATGGGTTCACGTGTTGTGTTTTGTTGTGTTTTTCAATTTTATCAAAACTGCAAGCAATTAACGCATGCATTTAGTTTGTTTTTAACTAGACTAAGTTCACATCACGTTTGACCATACTGCAAAACTTGTATGTTACAACATATACACCATGTATGTATTTTGGCACCCAGGTGCATTTTATGACGCGCATTAGTGTAGAATGCGCCTGAATCTATGAACCTGTTCTACTGCAGGTCATAGATGTCGCACTTTCTGGCTACAAAGTGACACTTCTGGCTCAGGTAAACCACTTTTAAAGTGCTCTACCTGTTCCAGCAGTATTGTTCCTGGATTTGCCGTACTAAAGACATAAATGTGTAGAATTCTGCAGTTGTGGTGCGACGCCTCCATCACGCCCCCTGATCGCAGGCGCATTACAAAGCAATGCAGGCGCTTTGTAATGCGCCTAACTACTCATCGAGCGCACAGGGCTGTGCCAATTTGGGGGCCGAAAGGACGCAAGACTACTGGCCTGTACATACATGTCGCCCCAAGTGTACAGAAACGTAGACTGTTTTTGAGCATACGTTTGACATCAGAGCTTGATTTAAAAAAAATAAATAATAAATTTAAAAAGCTTTCCCTGCAATTTGATTGGGTAGATTTGTTTATATTTTTATGACTGATACAAAAGCATATGTTTGCAAATTTTGACACATACACTGGTATACATTTTCCATTATCATACATGTATGAGTACGTCCTATTGTCGGTAAGAGGGAGTTCACACAGCGTATTGCGGCACGCATTTTTGCTCACCGTAAATGCAGCGCATTTGCACTTGCAAGCAGGTAATTTCAAAGCTAATACACTGCATAGATGGCTTGAGGCAGTTCCCTTCCTCCTGTACTTTAAGCCAATACGCGGCATATACACCTGCAAAGAAGTGACAAAATAGCTTTACCGGCAGATACAGTATTTTGAATCCACCGAAAATCTGACGGTACCCTGTGCTGCCTAAACAGTAATTAAAATATGTGCTGTAGTTTATACAGCATGGATTTTTTACCGTCAGGTTTAAAATCCAGTGGAATATGCAACATGATGTATATTCCGCTGGATTCCGCTCGGATTTGCCGCTGGCCCCGTATATTGAATGTACAGGGCCAACAGCAAATCTGAAAGCCGACCGCAGTTCTTGCACCAATCTGCGCCAAAACCCGTGGTCTTGCAAGTGTCAAAATGCAGTCTGATTTTGAACGGCATTTTGACACTTGCCGTGTAGACTTCGCCTTAGAATTTTGAAAGAATATCTAGTAGGATCTCTCCACAGTAAATAAAACCCCAGATAATAGCACTTATAATTATTAACATAAGCATGAGCCCGTGTAGACAGGTCCCATCTGTGCACATGTAGACAACGCAATTTGCAATCATTTAAAGATTTTTCTTTTCTTCTCTAGCAAGCGAGCCGAGGGAACAGATTTTGTAAGGTCCAGGCAAATGTTCAAGAAGCTCAATTATGGTCTAACCAGACCATAGAATCTTTTTTTTCCACTTGACTTTAAAGTCTTCTTCATGCCTTTTAGCCGAGGGATCATAAGAGTTTTTATTTTCTAACCGTTCTTTTGGCTTTTCTGCCTTTTACAGCAGTTTGTTTATCTTATGGCACAGCAAACTCAGGCCAAATGTGAAAAAAAGACAAGAAACAGCTCATGTCTGCAGGAAAATCTAGAGAAACCTTCAATGCAGCTACCTTATACTATGACTGAAACAATCAAGCTCGTAAAGAAAGATAGTTATTATTTACAAGGATAGATGGATAGACACGGGGACAGACAGGCAGAGGGACAGACAGACGGAAGGCCTACAGATGGGGTGGACAGATAGACCGGGGGACAGACAGATGGGGGTGGACAGACAGACGGGGGGGGAGGGGGGTAGACAGAAAGAGGGATAGACAGACATAGACAAAACAGACATAGACAGACATGGACAAGACATAGACAGACAGGCTGATATAAACAAATATAATAGCAAATCTAAACACATTATATAGAAAATTACATACAAGGATAGATAACAGATCATTATTATATAGATGGTGAGATATCAAATTAAACATTATCATATATACCGTAGATAGCAAGACAGACAGGTTCATGTAATGTAAACAAATCCCAACACATGATAGATATATGGTTAGATGGACAGACTATTTCAAATTATTAAATACAAGGATGGATGGATAGACTGTATAGTACATACAAGGATAGACATTATATAAAGTGGGTACGGAAAGTATTCAGACCCCCTTTACATTTTTCGCTCTTTTATTCATTGCAGCCATTTAGTAAGATCAAAAAAGTTCATTTTTTGGCTCATTAATGTACACTCTGCCGTCCGCTCCCCACCCATCTTGAAAGGAAAAAAAACTGAAATATAGATATTTTTGCAAATTTATTAAACAAGAAAAATGGAAATATCACATGGTCATAAATATTCAGACCTTTTGCTGTGACACTCATATTTAACTCACATGCTGTCCATTTCCTTCTGATCCTGCTCGAGATGGTTCTACTCCTTCATTGGAGTCCAGCTGTGTTTAAATAAACTGATTGGACTTGATTAGGAAAGGCACACACCTGTCTATATAAGACCTCACAGTGCATGTCAGAACACATGAGAATCATGAGGTCTAAGGAACTGCCCAAGGAGCTCAGAGACAGAATTGTGGCAAGGCACAGACCTGGCCAAAGTTACAAAAGTATTTCTGCAGCACTCAAAGTTCCTAAGAGCACAGTGTCCTCCATAATCCTTAAATGGAAGAAGTTTGGGATGACCAAAACTCTTCATCGACCTGGCCGTCCAGCCAAACTAAGCCTCTCCTCAGTGCAAGACATAGGAAAGCCGCATACAGTTTGCAAATAAACACATGAAGGATCCCAGACTATGAGAAATAAGATTCTCTGGTCTGATGAGATGAAGATTGAACTTTTTGGTGTTAATTGTAAGCGGTGGAGAAAACCAGGCACTGCTCATCACCTGTCCAATACAATCCCAACAGTGAAACATGGGGGTGTTTTTCAGCTGCAGGGACAGGACGACTGGTGGCAATCGTAGAAAAGATGAATACGGCCAAGTAGAGAGATATCCTGGATGAAAACCTCTTCCAGACGCTGTGGACCTCAGACTGGGCCAAAGGTTCATCATCCAACAAGACACTGATCCTAAGGCCTCGTTCACACGGCTTATTTGGGAGCGGATTGGAGCCATACTGTGCACCAGATTTGCGCTGCAGTACGGCTCCAATCCGTCCCAGTCATTACAGTAATCCACAGTTCTCATAGAGAACTGTGGATTCCGTCGCTCCTCCCCGCTCGGCGAATCTGCCGCGGGGGGAGAAAGTGACATGCACATTATTTACGCCGCGTACGCGCCGTGAATAATGCAATGTCTATGGGGCCGGCAGGAGCTCCCACCGCCGCGCCCGCCCCTATTCAAGCCGTAACTGCGGCGAAATCCGTCCCGCAATTACGGCTTGAATAAGCCGTGTGAACACTGTCTAAGCATACAGCTAAAATAACAAAGCAGTGGCTTCAGAACAACTCTGTGACCATTCTTGACTGGCCCAACCAGAGTCCTGACCTAAACCCAAATGAGCATCTCTGGTGAGACTAGAAAATGGCTGTCCACCAACGGTCACCATCCAATCTGAGGGAACTGGAGAGGATCTGCAAGGAAGAATGGCAGAGGATCCCCAAATCCAGGTGTGAAAAACTTGTTGCATCATTCCCAAGATGACTCATGGCTGTAGTAGCTCAAAAGGAGCTTCTACACAATACTGCGCAAAGGGTCTGAATACTTATGACCATGTAATATTTCAGTTTTTCTTGTTTACTAAATGTGCAAAAATATCTACATTTCTATTTTTTTCTTTCAAGATACGGGGGTGCAGAGTGTACATTAATCAGCAAAAAAAATGAACTTTTTGGATCTTACCAAATGGCTGCAATGAATAAAAAAGTTCAAAATTTAAAAAGGATCTGAATAATTTCCGTCCCCACTCTACATGGTTGAATGGATAGATAAAAGACAGCTATATAGGAAGATACTGTATATAGCTAGATATACTGTATAATCATTAGATACAAGGATATCTAGATATACAGTATAATTATATACAATGATAGATGAATGGATACATACATAGATAGAAGATTATTATATACAAGGATGGATGATAGATTCAGACTTTAGAATTATTACATACTAGAATAGACGAATGTTACATACAAGGTTGATTGGACGGAAAGATAGCTAGATAATCATTATATACAAGGATGGATATATAGATAAAAAGACCACTAGATAGGAAGAGAAATAGCTGGATATACTGTATTATAATTGTATACAAGGACAGACAGAATAATATTCAAGGAAGATAAAACGATAAGCTAGATGGATAGTTAGATAATTACCGGTATATCCAAGGATGGATTGATAGGTAATTATTACATACAGGGATAGACATTATTATTATGGTGACCCTATGCATGTGATTACTATCATGAGACCTGGTCTGGACAACGCACAGTCCAATCCACAGGAAGGGCTGTGGTTATACAGCAGACATATTATGTAAAGTAGTTGTCCAATCACTCGTTCTTGGGGTCATCTCTGAACAACCTCCTCTGTTAAAATCTTACTATTAGATTAGCAGTTATGACGGGTTTCTTTCATCAGCACAATTTGAAAAGACTGCTGTATTTCCTGTCTCGGACAAAGTTTGACACATCTTCCTGGTATGGATTACTGTCTGCTATCTCTCTCACAGTCACTGAAGTTAAGCAGACACATGAAGGGTTACAGAGCTCATTCTCATACTGCTAGATCTTGGAAAAGAGGCAATGGAGGTAATTAATGGTTTATACATATTGCTCTGATTTGCAGCGAGGTATTCCAGGTGCCTGAAAACTCAGATCTACTAAACATGGATATTCTCCACCAATTCCTGCAATGCTAATACCATAGTACTGATGCCCATTTACATTATGTAATAGGTTGCTTTCTCTCTCACTCTTGACATCACGGATGTGCCTCCATGAGGAGATAACTATGCTCTTTTAGGCCTTTACATTTTGCATGGAATATGTTGACTGAAAAAAACATCAACAGCCACAGACATTTTTTTTTTTTTAAAGCACCAAGAATTTTTTTTAATGTAGTTTTTGTTGCCTTTTTCTGAAAAATAACGTGTACATGTGTTTTTAAGGGTGAATGCACACAGGACAAATTTGTAATGTTGTAGTGCAGATTTGTGCACGGAAAACCTGCAGCCGATTACAGTACCAGCAAAATGGATTTGATTTACCAAATCCTATGCCTCATGCCCATACAATGTAATTTTTTTGTGCAGAAAATAATCTGCAGTGCCGATTTTTACATCTACAGCTTACAGTTTCTATTGCGGATTTTGCACCTTAGAACTGAATCTAGTACAGGTTTTTATGTACAGCTTTATCTGCAGAAAATTTGCAATTGAGCTTACAGACTAAGTGCAAGTTTTTTTCCTGTTGCATATATCACATTACATGTTTTGTAACGGGAAAGATGCCACGAAAAATACATGCCAAAAAAACCACATGTATGGAAAATGCAGGTGTTTTTTTTTTTTTTTTTTTGGCTGCAGAAAAACAACAAAACACATCAAAATGCCTGAAAAAAATTGCATACTTGCATGATACCTCAGAATTACCCACAGACCTAAGGGGTTACTATAGGATCACTACTGAAAAGAGAAAAAAAAGGAAAAAAAGAGTGCTCTGTTAAGGTATGTTCACACTGCATCTTTGAATGGCGTAATGCGGCGTAACTGCGACAAAACATGGACGATTTATACCCCACAAATACGGTAATTCATAGCTCCCATTTAGAGCCATGATTACCTGCCATTTACGGGGAAAGTGGATGTCTACGCGAGTCAGTCAGTTTTAGGGTATGTTCACACGATGTACGCCTCAGTACATCGTGACTGTCGGGAGCTCACTCTAATACGTGTGTAATCCCGTAGCGCAAGGGTAGGGGGACTCATTGACATTCGTTAATCTTGTCACGTATTTGCCACAAATAATTGACGTCACTTAACTCTCCGCGTGTAAAATATGATCGTATTGTAAGAGTGGGGAGAGGAGGTGTAATCCATGGTTCTCTACGCGCATCTCGCTCGTATTAGAGCGCAAACACACGGCAAAATGCATGCTGAAATTACGTCTTGTGAACATACCCTTTGAAGTATGCGCTAGCCGGCGCATATTTCTAAAACATACGTCGTACAGCGGCGCGAACAGTACAGACCACCACACACCACCAAAGGTTTAGTTAACAGGCTGCACTTCTCAACTGCATCAAAAACACTGGCGGATTATGCAAGCATTTAAGAAAAACAACAAAAATAAATCCTAAAAACAGATTTAAAACTGCATGAAAAGAGCATGAAGAAAAATGCATGCAGTTTTCTGAAATCGAGTTTTTTTTTTAAATTGAGTTGACTCACAGGTGAGATTTCGAGGCATTATGGTAAAGGGGCTGTGACGCCCACAGCGCCCTCTGTTGGTTGTAACAAATCCTCATTTTGCTTTTGACCCACCGAGTCTTGAGAAAGCAAAAAGGATTTTTTAGCCAAGCAAGTATCTCTCATCTACAGACAACGCTGTTTTGGGATTTTTGTCCCTCTTCAGTGCAGAGTAGAGAAGATGCTGGCTGGCTGTGTGGGAGGCATCGGGTAGCTCAGGAAGGGAAGATCTCTCCTTAAGGAGAGCACCGAACGAACGGCTTGTAGAGTTTTTGTTTTGCCTTTTCGCCCTCTACTTAGCATCTGCATATTCCTGAGGTGAGATTTCGGTCAATTAAAAAAGTATGCTTTCTGTTTTTGTTTTTTGTTTTTTTAAACACGCTTGTATTTTCTTATTGCTGGAAGTGTTTTTGCAGTGTTCAAGAAAGCTAATCGTTTTAGATTCAAGAAATGCTGAAAATGCACATCTGAAATAATAACGAAGCCTTAATGTCACTTTAATGGGACAAGCCCCTTAAAATGTGGCCACCAAAGCAATCAGCTGATCACCCTGGATCCCAACCACGGAATCCTTGGAAAACAACTGATTTTGTCAGGAGAGGTGCGACCAGCCAGGCACTACATAGAGTATTATACCATGGCCATTGAGATGAATGGCTGTCCGTGTAATAGAGGGACAGCTTTCGACCAGCAAAATGGAAGCTGCTCACACAGATAGGGGGCCCTATAAGTAGGCTTTTCTGTTTATCTACTTGAGCACGCGTATGAAATATGTTTTGCAGCAAACAATCCAGCCGTTCCGTTGAGGAACTATATATACTCACCACATGACTGCTGCTTATTTTGTCTGTAAACCTTAATTCATTTTTGGTGTTTAATATGGATTTCATGAATTTCATGAAAGATTAAGGGCCACATGTATGAAAACTATCTTGGTCTAAAACTCAGTTTGCTGCCCATGACAACCAATCAGAGCTCCCCTTTCATTTCATATAGTGCTCTGGGAAAATGAGAGGGGCGCTCTGAATGGTTGCAAAGGGACACAAAGAGAGTCTTAGATCTAGACAGTTTTCATACATGTGGCCCAATATTTCTATGATTATTTATAATCATTATTTTATAAGCCATTCGCTACAGGTGGTTTCTCTATGGAAATCTCTTTGGACTGATGTAAAACAGGGTTGTTTATTTTGACAGATTACTGGACATAGTGTATGATTCCTGCAAACCTTTCAATGATAAAGGAGCTATTTATGGTTTTGTTTGTATATAATAGAAAATCATAACATTTTCTAATAAACATGTATTAAAAATTATAGGATTATATGATAGAGAGAAGCTGTGCTCTGTGATATATAGAGTTATAGGACAGAGGAGAGAAGCTGAGCTCTGTGATATATAGGGTTACAGGAGAGAAGCTGAGCTCTGTGATATATAGGGTTATAGGATAGAAGAGAGAAGCTGAGCTCGGTGATATATAGTGTTATAGGATAGAGGAGAGAAGCTGAGCTCTGTGATATATAGGGTTATAGGATAGATGAGAGAAGCTGAGCTCTATGATATATAGGATTATAAGATAGATGAGAGAAGCTGAGCTCTGTGATATATAGGGTTATATAATAGAGGAGAGAAGCTGAGCTCTGTGATATATAGGGTTATATAATAGAGGAGAGAAGCTGAGCTCTGTGATATATAGGGTTATTTAATAGAGGAGAGTAGCCCGAGCTCTGTGATATTATAGGGTTATATAATAGAGGAGAGAAGCTGAGCTCTGTGATATATAGGGTTATATGATAGAAAGAGAGAAGCTGAGCTCTGTGATATATAGGGTTAAAGGATAGAGGAGAGAAGCTAAGCTCTGTGATATATAGGGTTATAGGATAGAGAAGAGAAGCTGAGCTCTGTGATATATAGGGTTATAGGATAGAGGAGAGAAGCAGAGCTCTGTGATATATAGGGTTATAGGATAGAGGAGAGAAGCTGAGTTCTGTGATATATAAGGTTATATGATAGAGGAGAGGAGCTGAGCTCTGTGATATATAGGGTTATATGATTTGGAGCAGGATTTCTCAGCAAAAAGCAGAGAAAATCCTAATATGTTTCCTTAAGGGAAAGGACAGTGCGTGTACAAAGCAAACAGTCAATCACTGTATGTGGATGGGGTAAACAATACTTCCACTCGTATTATCTCTGCTTGTTACTCAGAAACTATGTAACCCTATATATCACAGAGCTTATTCCTTAACCTCTATCATAACCCGCTCTCAAAGAGGTTAGCAAAAATGACCTTGCAGGTTCACATTTGGATTTGCAAAGGTTAAGGTTGCATACAATAACATGCAAACAGCCCTCAGTCTACTTTTAGATGGTAGTATTGCATCCCCACTATCTTTAGCATATATATTATAGACATAACACCCAGAAACCTCCTCCATTGTTTTATTAACCAAACTTTAGATACCATAGGGTTCAGTGGTGTTAGGTCTATACTACAGACTGGACTGTTAAACAGAGGTGCAGAATGACCATCTGAAACTAGTCCAGCGCTGTTTTTTATGAATGGACTCCAGGACACAGTTCTGACCGAGGACGGATGGAGCTTGTGTTCCGATTAACAGGACCTAAGCACAGATTTGGTGACTTTACAATCTACATGATGAGAAACAATTACATTTCTTCCTTTCCGTCTCTTTAGCCAGCACTGGAATTAAAGAAAATGAGAGCATGGATAAGCATTTCTTTGTGGTCCATCACCAAGTACATCTGATAGAAATTCACTGAACTCATAGCTGCACTAACCACTCTTCTTGGACAAAGATGATAGGCATTGGGAAATTGTCTTATTAACAAGGGGAGACAACATATTTTGAGAAAAGCAAAACATATTGAAAGGTTTTAGGAGAGAGGAATAAGTTTAAAAAGTAGCCTGTGTGTCCCATTGTAAATGTGCTTCTCATTTGTGGAGCGAGGGAGAAGTAAGACGTTTCTAAGTTTTAAGGGGAGTGGAATGTAAATTACTTACAATCACTGTCATGCATGCAGAAAACAATGTTAGATGGGGTTTTTTCACTTTATATTACCCTGAGAATGAGCAACAATGTATTTGTCGCCTAACTTACAATAGTGACATTGTGAGAAACACCAGTGCTTTATATGGACATCACTGGACTGTAAAGGGATTTTAAATTTAAAAAAAAAAAAAGAAAAATCACTTTGGGAGGCCGTAAAAAAAACAAAAAAACAAAAGAAAAACCCCTCAACAACTTACCTTTTACACTTAGGGTGTAACAGATGATGGCATCATGATTGGCACTTAGGTGACGCTGCCAAAAGAGACCTCTGCGGTCAAGTGCTACATCTCTAAGAAGAGACCGCTGCGGCTTGTGAATAGCTGCAGGTTTATGTGAAAAATGAATGTGACGTCATTGGCCGGAAGCAGCGTCACTGGAACAAAGCAGGCTTAATAATTGAGTTTTCATTTTTTTTTAAATTTTAGAACCTCCCCAAGCAGCTAATAAGTTTTTTCGAAAAATGTAAAACCCCTTTAAAGTTCTAAGTGTGAGGTGGGGTAAATGTACAATCTGCGCCAAAAATGAATGAATACATGCTTTACACCCCATTCACTATGCGTTTTAGACAGTTTCTAGACAATTCTGCGCCTCGTATGACAAAAGTGGTGTGGTCTCTGTGGAAAGAGACGTGGCTTAGCATGCGCGTAAAGTAAATCAACATATAAACAGCTCTACATTTATCAACAATATGCATTGTTGAGACTAAGGAGGACATGTGCCAGATGTCTGCCGTCTTTTCAGCCCAAAGACTGACCCTGTGCACTATATTTTTAAAACGGGTGTACTCTAATATCAGACGCACTTCAGAGCGCCCGCGCCACTTTGTAATGCGCCTGAGATCGGGGGGCTTGCTGGAGGCGTGTCACACTACAATCGTACGAAGCCACAGATTTGTAGCTTCAGTACGGCAAATCCAGGCGCATTACTGCTGGGACAGGTAGAGCACTTTAAAAGTGGTTTACCTGAGCCAGAAGTGTTGCTTTGTAGCTAGAAAGGGCTAAATCTATGACCCACAGTAGAACAGACACACACCCGTCTCACCCCTACACCCATATAAATCCCTACACCCATATAGATTGTAAGCTCTTGCGGGCAGGGCTAATACCTTGTTTGATCAGTTAGTAGTTTTTACTATGTAATTTTTTTTATTTGTACCTATACCCTTTAAATTGTAAAGTGCTGTAGAATATGTTGGTGCTACATAAAAATTATTATTAAAATGACACTCTTTCATTATACAAGGACGGCACATTCTTAGAATAAAACATAAAACTCCCTATAAAAGGGACACTTCCATCGACATTTTTGTTAAAACCATTATTGCTAGAAAACTTCTTTTTTTTTTTTAAAGGATTTTTAGCAGTATTTTTAAATTTCAGCAGTCCCATGCACTTAAAATCTACATATAAACTATTGTCCTTCTTTGGCTGAGAAATAAAACTGAATTCTAGGGCAGATTAATCTCACTTTACACTTGTTGCTGCTTGTCTCTACATAGTCTCGCTACAAATAGTATAAAAAGTTGCATAGTTCTCAAATTGGTACTTTGGGAACAAAGAATGTGCAGAGAACCGCTTACGCGTTTCAGAACCTTAGTTCCTTGTTGGCTGTGAACAAGGAACTAAGGTTCTGAAACGCGTAAGCGGTTCTCTGCACATTCTTTGTTCCCAAAGTACCAATTTGAGGACTATGTAACTTTTTAAGCGATCTAAATAAATGTTGTTTAACATACATCTGGATTGACACTCACTTACCATGACTTAGCTTGCTCTAAATTATATCATGCTTTCAGATTATTTTTACTGGCATAATCAGCAGCACAAGTGAGTCGTCCAGAAGGACACCGTTTCCTGTCTTTACATAGAGGATTTCCAAGTGGGCTCTGATCCTTGCTACTTTTGGGAGTGGTAAGCACCTTGCAGTTTGTTTTCTGCTTATGTGTTCTTCACTACAAATAGTATACAAATAGTAGGTAATGATCACGCTATTGTTTTCTGGAAAGGGATACATAAAATTTGACTGGAACACAGGGATATACATATCAATATATGAAAGGATAACATGTTAATCCTTTTCTGCACTGTAAGGCCATGTTCACACGGCTTATTTGGCCGCGGATTGGAGCCGTATTGCGCGCCGGATTTGCGCTTCAGTACGGCTCCAATCCGTCCCTGTCATTACGGTAATCCACAGTTCTCATAGAGAACTGTGGATTCCGTCGTTCCTCCCCGCTCGGCGAATCCGCCGCGGGGGGAGAAAGTGACATGCACATTATTTACGGCGCGTACGCGATACAAATAATGCATTGTCTATGGGGCCGGCGGGCAGCTCCCCCGCTGCGCCCCCTGCCCCTTATTCAAGCCGTATTGCGGGCGGGATTCTCACACTTACCAGGTTCACAGCTGATAGCACTTACACCTCTCAGGCAATAGGCCAGAAAGAATGACTATCAAGCAATATCTCAGTGCTGTGCTATCAAAGCTCACAGAAGGGAAATCGGAGAAAGTAAAGTACATAAGGGAAACTTAAAAAAAATTATATAAAAAAAAATCCAGCCACCCAATCAAAAACAGATCTATAGAATAGTCTCATATTGCTTGTCAATATGCGATAAGAAACATTTTGTTGCTAGTGTCCCTTTAATAGATATAAGCAAAATCACAAGCTACAAAGTACGACATATTACATAACCTTAAAGGGAATGTGTCATCAAAAATGACTTACTGTTTAACTCACATTTTTATGTTCAACACATTTTTTTAAAGAATTTTTGGTTATTTTTTTTAATTTTCCATATCACTTTCAAAATTTTTTAATAATTCTTAAAGGGGTTGTCTCGCTACAAAGAATAGCTTTCAAATTTTAGGGAACACAAAATAAAGACATTTTCCAAATATATTGCTTTGTTCATCTGTTTTCCCTAAGGAGATACAAGTGAATTTATGACCTCCCTGGCTATTTCAGTTCCCTCAGTAACTGACCTGTAAACAATTCTCCCCCTGCTGTTTGTTCTATGAGATAGCAGTGAGTGATGTCATCACACAGGTCACAGCAGTGTCTGTGGTGCTGGGCAGTAAAAAGCTTGATTTATGTAAAATAAACAGAACTGTAATTAGGGCTTTTGTTTGAGGGATCAGATAAAGCCTTCTGCAAGCTGTTTGAGAAGCTTCTGTGCTAATCTGATTTAATTAGCAACTGAAAGCACAGAGTTGAATACAAGCATGGAGCTGTATGCAAATTAGTCAGTCTGAACCAGGAAGTGACAGAGTATTTCATTCATGCAGCCTATGAAACTCTGTAGGGAGACAACTCCTTTAAGTCCTGCAGTTTTCACTTTGGCCACTAAGCCTAATAATAGTCTGATACTTCCTGTTCTGTAGAGGAAGATTTTCAGTTGTCTGCTCAATATCAGCACAAAGAGGGTCAAACTGAAAGGAGAGACCAGTGTGAATAGATAACACAGGATCCACCAGTCACAAGAGGAGATAGTCACAGTTCAACCTTTCATTTCCCTGCACAATGATTTCTTCCCAGGTCATAGAGCATGACTAGAAAACTTTTCTATAGAAGTCAATGGGACTGAGTCAGTCTTAAGTCTCCTATGTGAAAGAAGCTACTGTAAGGCATCTCTCTGACTGCTGTTAAAGCAGTGCAAGCAAGGCCTAGTGGCCAAAGTGAAAACTGCAAGACTTAAGAAATATTAAAATATATTGAAGGTGATATGAAAAATTAAAAAAAAAAAAAAAAACAATTCCTAAAAAATGTGTTTAACATAAAAATGGGACTTAAAGGAGTTTTATTATTTGAACTGTTCAAGCTCTTCAGCTAATTCTCTGAGACTGAGTTTGAAATCCAGCAGGCGTCTCTCTCCTCCCAGCAGGCGTCTCTCTCCTCCCAGCAGGCGTCTCTCTCCTCCCAGCAGGCCTGTCTCTCTCCTCCCAGCAGGCCTGTCTCTCTCCTCCCAGCAGGCCTGTCTCTCTCCTCCCAGCAGGCCTGTCTCTCTCCTCCCAGGAGGCGTGTCCCCCCTCCCAGGAGGCACGTCTTCCCTCCCAGGAGGCACGTCTCTCCTCTCAGCAGGCGTGTCTCCCCTCACTGAAGAACTGTGACATAATTTGTATGAAGCAGGGGATGCAGAAGGTTGTCTGGATATAACACCTCTGTAGCCTCCTGCATGCTTCTTATGTCTGCAGCCTTCAGGCTCCACAAGCTCCCTGCTGGGCTATATGCAGTTATACACACAGCCTGAACTGATGAGACATGTGAGATATGCACAATGCCCCCCTCCTCCCACTCTGTTACCAGGCTGCAGTCTGTGTTACTGTTTTATATGGAGCAATGCACACTGGCCTCCTACCCTTCTCTCCCCATGTTAAAAGGCAGGAAACTTTATAATACTGTGTTATATAAGGGGATCTGTGACTTAAAGGGGTTTTGCCACCATGTAATGTCGACGTGGGATGCTTAGAAATCATAAGTTAGGCACTTTCCTAAATGCATGTCATTAAAAAAGTGTAAAAAAAGCAGCTATCACCCAAGTAAAGATGTCAACTCTATCACTCAGCGTTCACTGACAGCAAGCACCTGTTAGATCTCTTAGTTTACACACAAATTAAACTGAAAGCCAGCAGCTTTTACTTCTGTTCTAGTTGTGTTCACCCAAATTGTACTGACAACAGGCAGAAATCTTTACTAAACTACAAGGACAAATGTCAGCTTCAAGTAAAGATCTCTGCTTTCGGTCAGTGACATGTACGTGAAAAAAATGGGGGGAGAAGCAATCAGCATTGTGAGAAGATCCTGCTCAACCTACAATTAACTGGGGCTGGTAGTGAAGCGGTAGAGCTTTGCTCTTACAGTGAAGGGGTTTGGAGTATTAGTCCCTCACAGAGTATTCCACCCCTTCCAAATTCTACACATATGTAGAGAGACCTAAAATATACATGTCAATCTCTATAATGATATATATATACACATATATAGCTCCCCTTATATCATGTCTCATCCCCCAGAGTATATGCATTGTATCACATATGTTGGAAATGCTTGTTGTGTTCTACTGCGAGGATGGAACACTATATAGGGGAGCTTTGTGTGTGTATATAAATAAAATTATAGATTTCTACACATATATTTTCATAACTTTACATATGTGTACAATTTATAAAAGGAGAAAATAAAAAAAAAACTTCTGATGGGGCTTGAACTCCTAACCTCTCTCTTGCAGAGCTGATCAGCTAAGCACTAGACTACACATAAAGCTTGTACAAACACTGTGTTGAATCCTTATGTTATACACTACTGATGATGTCATATGGAGGCGGGGCTTGCATTAGATCTGAGGAACAGAACACCCTCATTTCAAAGTAGCAGCTTAAGGACTGGACCTGTGAGGAGGTGAATCAACCTCTTGGCAAAAGCCCTTTAAACAGGCAGTAATTGCCCAGATCATTCACCCTAGAGCTGGGAGATGTATATAGAGCCAGCAGACCTTGGTTTCACTATCGATTTTAACAGCTCAGAGGGAAGTAAACAAAGAGTGTGCAGGCAGCCAATCACAGCACAGGGGGTGTGGCCGGGGCGTTTCTTATCTGGAGGCATATCCCAACAAGCTGAATGAAATGTCAGCCAGCCAATCACAGTGCAGGGGGCGTGTCTAGGGGTGGGAAACGTCCAGGGGGCGTGTCCGACCAGCAACAGCAGAAATAGAACACAGATTTACAGAAAAGCTCATATCTGCTAAACCAAGTGACTGAGGTAATGCAACCCAATTACAAAAGTGCTTATTTTTACTGTCCCCATAATCTGAGACATGATCTTTGTAACGATAAAACCCCTTTAAACAATGACTAATTTTTTGATGAACCATTCCCTTTAAGAAAACTTTTATGAAAAACACGACTAACTATGCTGACTGAACCTCTGTACAAACAGACCAAGATGATAAAGTAATGAAAATGGCTTGTTGCTTTAGTTTAGTCTCATGGCAGAACATAAAAATGTGTTCTGTACACAACATGCGCGCTATTTTCATTACATCATGCTCCGGCGCAAGATAAAAGAAGTCATGTCATGTGTCGGAAGCTGTAAAATGACTTGACCCCAATTTAGTACTTGCTGCTTTGGAGAGGGAAAACATGCCAAGCTCTACTGCCAAACAACAAGGAACACATTAGGGCACTTGGGGGAGAATGGGAGCCAAAAATAGTTCGTTTCATTACATGATAATGGAACAATGGATTTATCAAATTTTATTTTTTTTTATAGATTTTCCCTCAGGGGAAGGAAAGTCTAATGGCATTTTTGTACTATGAAATGTTTGAAAGAAAGATCGGATGTATGCCCCGAACCTTGCACAGGGGGAAAAAAAAAGTCCAATATTATCCTGTATATCTCCTGACAGATAACTATATGTACTGGGGGAGAGGAGGAAAATCACCTTGAATGATTTAAAACTTGTACTATAATTGTCTCAATAAGGCAGAGTTCCGGCATGAAGGAACGGCGTCAGCTACATTAAAGAATTGAAAATATCAGGATTATGTGAACATTTGGTTGGCATTATTCCCAGTGCACAAACCACTATAAAAATAAACTTTTTATAAAAGGATTTAGCCTATCGTAACAAGGGGAAATTTCTCTCTTTATAGAGAAGATTGAGTTGCCCGATTTAAAATCAGATGAAATGTTTAAGCTGCTACTTGCTTATCATCCGTCCATTTACCGAGATCCTCCTCGCTGCCCCGTTCAGAAGTCTTAACTTAAAAGACACATTGGCTTGTTACAGTCCTATTTCAAAGGGGAAACAGGCGCAAGGCTTGACTTATGGGTGTGAAAGGAAACAAATTTTCTCATATGTGATTTTAATAGTAAAGATTTTCTTTGATCTCCTTGGTACAGAAAATAAAAGGACATTAGGAAAAATCTGGGCTCCGTATACAGGATGTTGAGATAGGATAGGTAATTGGAAACATAATAATGTCACCTTGAAGTTAAGTGGTCACAGAAAGTGTGGATTTCCACGTTTACACTGCATAGACGTCTATGCTGTCCCAGAATAACCAAGACACACACCTGTTCTATATAACCAAAATGTAGGTGAGCAGCCTCTCTCTCAATAATATACGATGAATCATATATCTAAAAAAAATATATATATATCAGGAAAAACCGCAGCACTCCAATATAAGGTGAAAAGTGAAAAAATACTTTATTCCAACATCCACAGGGCAACGTTTCGGGTCTCCAGAGGAGATAGGCCCTGGAGACCCGAAACGTTGCCCTGTGGATGTTGGAATAAAGTATTTTTTTACTTTTCACCTTATATTGGAGTGCTGCGGTTTTTCCTGATATATATTCTGGACTGGACTTGTGACGTGAGTCGAATATCGCTGACACCTGTTGCTTTATCTATTTTTTGAGTGCTGCCTTTTTTCAATTTATATATATATATATTATATATATATATATATATATATATTATATATATATATATTTTATTATTATTATTATTATTATTTTTTAAGCGCCATTGATTCCAGGCGCTGTACATTCGAGGGGGTTACATACATTACATAAGTCAAACGAGTACAGTGATAAGTGATAATGACAATTGGCACGACAGAGGGAGAGAGCACCCTACCCGTGAGGGCTTACAATCTACAAGGAGGGGTAAAGAGACAGGAGGTGAGCGGCATATTATATATATATATATATATATATATATATATATATATATATACAGACAAACATATAAACACATAAAAATACACATGCAACAAATATACAGTTTAAAGGGGTTGTCCGGGACTTACAAAAGCTCATTGATCCGCTGGGGTATGAATAGAAATAGAAAAAAAGAAGCCTACTCGCCTCCATGATGCTCCCGTTCCGTCCTGGTGGCCATTCTGTACATCCCGACTGCACAGTGAGCGTCCATCATTCATGTGCTATGTACAGATAATCACATCGTAACGTGCACATGATCGCCCCGGCCTGTGATTGGCTGCACATAGCACGTGAATGATGGACACTCACTGTGCAGCCAGGATGTACAAGCCAGGACAGAACCGGAGCATCATGGAGGTGAGTATACTTCTTTTTTCTATTTCTAATCATACCCCAGGGGACTAACAAACTTTTGTAAGTCCCAGAACCACCCCTTGAATTGTTATGGCTGTCCAATATGCACTATACACTGCAGTAAGAAAAGGTGCTGGACGACCCCTTTAAGTGTCATGGCTGACCAATATGCACTATACACTGCAGTAAGAAAAGGTGCTGGACGACCCCTTTAAGTGTTATGGCTGACCAATATGCACTATACACTGCAGTAAGAAAAGGTGCTGGATGACCCCTTTAAGTGTTATGGCTGACCAATATGCACTATAGACTGCAGTAAGAAAAGAAAAGTCAGCGGAGGCAGTATGATGCTCTGGGCGATGTCCTGCCAGGAGATCTTAGTTCCATACATCCCCTGAATGTTATTGAGATATGTAACCACCTACCTAAACATTGTTGAAGACCAAGTACGACCCTCCATGCCACAATATAATGGTTAATGCCCCTACCACATTGCAAAAAGTGTTTAGGAATGGTTTGGGGAACATAACCAGAGCTATAGATGCTGACTTGGCCCGCTTATTCCCCAGAACTAAATCTGATCGACCATCTACGGGTTGTGATGGAAAATTTCATCCCTAAAAACCATGGACATAACTACACCCATAGCAACTGCATAGGGCCCAGAGGTTGAAGGGAACATTGTTCCTTTTAGTAGGGAGCAAGTAGTTGGTCGCTTTCTGGTCTCTAGCACGGCTATGTGGGTTCCCTGATAAATGACGGTATTATTTATACCTTAAATGGGTTGTATCACTACAAGGATTGCTTTTTATGTTAAAGATCTTGAAAAAACAAGTCACTTTGCAGTATGTGTCCATTAATAGTGTACTACCTATTCTGAGATATCCCCTCTTGTATGGGCTGCATCAGCTCCTCAGGTCGCTATAGCTACAGACCTGTTCAATCTCTCATGATAGGCTGCCTGCAATGGTTGCTCTAGCTACAGACCTGGCTTCTACTGCAGCCTAGTGGAAGCCAGTAAACACGCCCCTGAATACAAAGTGAAACCAAGAAAACAGGACTGAGGTAAGATGAATCAATGTAGTGAGACGACCCCTTTAAAGGGAACCTGTCACATAGATTATGCCCCCCTTGCTGCGGGCAGCACAAGCTAGTATCAGACCTGCTGTTCCCAGCACTGGGCCCCTTATTCTGTAAGATGCAGCAGTTGTAGAGCATTTACCCCTCAAATCTTATTCATGAGCAGGTGTTAGCTACACCCACCAAAGGTTAGCCCCGCCCACTGATAGTTACATGTTTCTACCTATTCAAAGTAATAGGTTTGTCAGTTGAGGTGGGCGGGGCTAGCCTCGGGTAGGCGGGGTTTGAAAAAAACTGACTCTTTGAATGACACTTTTCTGGCTGAAAACTGCAGATTTGGGCATTAAATACACGAAAACTGCAGCATCTTACAGAATATGGGACACAGTGCTGGAAACAGCAGGTCTGACACTAGCTTGCTCTGTCCTCAGCCAAAAACTATGGGGGCAAAAACTATGTGACAGGTTCTCTTTAATTGTATTGCTAATTTTGCTGCTGTTTTAGTTTGTTATTAGGTGGTGGAGCCCCGTGAAATCTAGTTACACCGCAGGAAAAGGTCCTACCTCCCCAATTACAGAATTTAATGGATTTGCTCCTGATATATTGGTGCAGATATCAACACTTTAATAGATGTTTTGTCGATTGTATGTCTCAACCGTTTCATTTTTCAGCTGTTATGACTTGTCACTAATGGTAATGGGGTATTCTCACCACAGTGATTAGCTTTAAATCTGTAGACACATGTAAATAAAGATAATTACCACCTACATTGCTGTTCTGCATTTTGCTTCCTTTCAAAGTTCTCATCTCCTGCTTATCTTACTTAAAGAAGCTTTCCTAGGTTAACAACCATTTCTTTGTGCTCTTGCAGCCCTGGTTGGGATGACGACATCAATGCCTGCTGTGTCTTATCAGCAGCAGAGCTTATTAATGTTTCTTACTGACACATTTAGAGCTCTGTAACCTTCTGCCCTGTTTCCATTACCAATAATGTCCATCTAACAGGCTCAGCTAGGAATAGCAGAGATGATATTGCAATCACTGCTGTAGAACAGGAAGTGGGAGCCTGAAGCTGCTTGTGAAGAGCAGGCTCTGTGAAACAGCCAGATCTAAAAAATCCCTTTAAGTCTATTTCTTTTAAGTTGGCTGCAACCAGACTTGAATGGGAACTTGACAATCTTTGTCGCACTGCATATTTATAAAGACTGTGCATTTGTGATATACATTCAGCTTAAATCTTAATATTTACACCGTTGTGACCACATACTTCAACAGCCAAGCAAATGTCCATTTAGCTGGTCTGTCTTAATCACTACAAAAAACACATATGTCTGATGTGTGGTTCCCACTACGGGCGCTCCCTCAGACAAAAAAAAAAAAAAGAGAGAGGTGCTGATGGTCATGATCACCTCTCTGTTGATTTCTACAGGCAAAGCGGCTGCTTTGAATTGACAAAAAAGGGTCACAAGAATTACAAACATGACGGTATTAAAAACTTATGGCAAATCCTGTGGATATACCATAAATGTGTAAGATGCAAACACCCCACTGGCTACATTTTTTAGGACAAAGTGACAACATAAAAACCATATACCATGCAGATCACAGTTAGGGGCCGTTCACACAGTGTTTTGGGATCCTATTTTGGATCCGAAAATCGCACCCAAAAATGCATTGATCATCGGATCCTAAACGGATCTAACACGTATCCAACATGCAGCTGCGTGTTTGAATGCGTGCACCCTATAGTTTTAATTAGGGCTCCTGCTGCGTCTTTCTTTCAATTCTTGGAACGGATCTGCAAGACGGATCCGAAAGACGCAATGAGACGCGCATCGGGGATCACTCGTGTGAACGCCGGTACGTGTTTCAAAGTAAAAGCAAAAGTAAATCACACTGCTATTAGATACCTGTTTGGGTCCGTTTAGGGTCCGACAGACGGATCCAAACACGCATCCAAAAGTCTATGTTCACATGGACCCATCACGCCGTACGAACATACCCTTACCCGAATGCAGAGCTTCTGGTATTATGTTTGGGAGTTGCAACTCTAAGGGGCCGTTCACACGGCTTATTTCGGCGCGGATTGGCGCTGTACTGCGCTGCAGTACGGCGCCAATCCATCGCAGTAATTACGGTAATCCACTGCTCTCATAGAGAACAGTGGATTCCGTCTCCTCTACCCACTCGGCGAATCCGCCGGGCGGGGAGAAAGTGACATGCACATTATCCAGGCGCAATACGCGCCGTGGATAATGGAAGTCTATGGGGCCGGCTCGCAATTCCGGCTTGAATAAGCCGATTGAACCGGGGCTAACACAACAAGCTCATATGATTATGAATAGGGGATTCTATGTTTTTTGCCATTTAGATTTCTTCTTTCACAGTTTGATATCCCACTCTATATCTTGTTTTCTAAATTTTACCATAGAAGGTATACCTCCAGCATCAGAGATGCATACTGTGTGAATACCAACTGAATAAAGCCTTATGGTGGGTTCACACTACGATATTGCATATGTTGCAGGTATCCATCTAGGTACCCTGGCAGCCATAGGAGATACCATGACTTGTGTACAACAAGTAAAACAATCTCAGCCACCTCCTTCTGAGTTTATCAGTACAGGCAGTCCCTGGGTTACGAACGGGATAGGGACTTTGTTCTTAAGTTGAATTTGTATGTAGGTCAGAACAGGTATATTTACTGAATGTAACTCCAGCACAAAAGGTTTCTTTTTAGTTTTGGATAGTGCAGAGAAGGGCTTTTACATTTGTTTTGCCGTCTGTGTCCCTGTCAAGAAGATTTCACCTTATGTGCTGCTGTGGCATGGTGGACCTTGTCGTTCCACAGCTACTATCTGCTATGGAACGACAAGTGCCAGCATGCCCCATAAGCCTCCGTTTGTAACTAGGGGACAGATGTAAGTCGAAACCGTGTAAGTCGAGGACTGTCTGTATTTTACACCACTCCCACCTACCGCTCTATGATTTGTATCTTGTCTGCATACTTGCTGATATCTAGTATTGGTACATAGCTGAAGATAACATGTAATGTACAGTATTCAAGATAAACTGCTAAACTCCTATCCAAGTGACAGCCATGTGAAACTACAAGGGCAACGAGGCTATATGTTTTTAATTTACTGCACTTAATCTATTTCCATCTCTTCCTTTGATGCAGCCAAACTTCCCATCCATACTCTGATTGGCAAACACTTTGATTAGTTCCATTGATTCACAATTTCCATCTTCTTTCACTTATCTGCTTAATTTAGATCAGAAACCAGTAGCATGAACACTACAGCAATTACCATTTCTCACATTACTTTTTTGCTGGATAATATGCACCGGACTCATTATCGTCTGATTTATATTCTCTTTGTTCCTAACATGAACTTCATTTGAAGCCTGGAAATGTTTCCAATTCAACTCATTGCAATTCTTTGTATTAACATTTTACCTCCTTTGACAGAGCTGCATCCTGCGGCTGACGGGACTCGAGGGCTTTATATAAGGATTTACACACACAGGCTGATGCCTAAAGGGCGCTTGGTCTGAATGGTGTTCACTAAACTTAAAGGAGTTGTCTCACTACAAGGATTACTTTTTAAGTTTAAGATCTTGCAAAAACAAGTCACTTTGCAATATGTGTCCATTAACAGTGTCCTACCTATTCCTAGATATCCCCTCTTGTATGGGCTGCATCAGCTCCTCAGGTTGCTATAGCTACAGACCTGTTCAATCTCTCATGATAGGCTGCCAGCATTGGTTGCTATAGCTACAGACCTGGCTTCTACTGCAGCCTAGTAGAAGCCAGTAAACACTCCCCTGAACTCAAAATGAAATCAAGAAAACAGGACTGAGGTCAGATGAATCAATGTAGTGAGACAACCCCATTAACTCAGCCAGCAGTCAACATTAAACAGATCCTGCCATTTTAAACAAGCCATCTGAGCTGCACACGGTCTCTTAGGGTACAGCCACACGGCATAGACAAAATGCCGGTCAGATTATGAAATCCATCTTTCTTTTGATGGTTTTGGGGGACGGTTCTGACCATGGTTTGCGGATTTGTCCGTCCCCCATAACCATTGGATAGCACATTCTCCGCCTGACAACCATGTGGAAGATTACGCATGTTCCAAATTTCTCGGAATGCTGCCGGTATGAAAATTCACCCAGTAGAAAACCGTAAGGGTAAGTTCACACAGCGTAATTTCGGCTTGCATTTCGGCGCGTATTTGCGTGCCGAAATGACGGTAATCCATAGTTCTCGTAGAGAACTGTGGATTACGCTTCGTCCCTCCGCTCGTACAATACGATTGTATTGTATGCGCGGGGAGATAAGTGACATGTCAATTATTTGCGGCCAATAGTGCGCGTGTATTAGCGCCAGCTTCCGAAACACACGATGTACTGCGGCGCGTACTGTACAGTCCAGTGGGTGGTCTTTCCTACGATGTACAGGTTTACCCTTATAAGTGTACATACAGAAACCACCCACTGGACTCCTAATCCCAAAACAAGCAATTTGAAATTAATTGCTAACAAGTTAGACTAAATCTTTTCCCATAACACTATAGAACTATTTCCTTAGCTCCACCTGCTCTATAACATGATGTTGGCAGAACACACTTCGTGTTCAACGTAGCAGGTTTTCTTGTAGTTGTGAAGACCTTTCATGTAACATTCACACATGGAATAACACTCTACATGTGTTGAACACTCCCAATTGAAGCCTGTAACCCTTTAGTTGGGACAATTTTAACACCTTTGACAAACAGATGGAAAAACAGAATAATAAAAATATTAACCTTTCATACTCATATTTTCTAGAAGCAAACTTTCCAAAAATGCCACCAAGCACTTACTCATGGGTGCCTTGATAAAATTTTGCATCAAATTTTGCATTTGTTTGTACAAAACACACACAAAAAATCATGTTACTGGCCAAAACACTGACCCAAGATGAGCATAAAATGTGCAACACTTATCTAAAAGTAAATCTCACTGTATGAGCCATCATGTCAATGCAACAGCATACAAACATTGGGTCCCCAAACTGGCTGCAGTGGTCACATGCAGTTCTGGAGGACAAAAGTAAACAATGACTAGGTTTCAATGCTGGATCGCTTGTTGCATTTTTTTTGTCGGACAACCCCTTTCATGACTATATGGTTATCGTTGGGTTTTGCCTCTTATTCTCATAACCATAGCTTTTCTAATTTTAAATTTAGTTTTTGATCAAAAACCTTGTATGTTGTACGACAAGTTGGGGATTTGCATTAGGTATTATTTTAGGATTCATATGAAATTGAGTTATTCATAAATATATTGTAAAAGCAACAAAACGCATGAACGAAGCATCACTATTCTTTTTAATTTTTAAGCAGGTTACCATTTATAATAATTCTGCTTACATTTATATATGGTTATATAAGGACATTAAATATCTGGGGGGTGGGGTTGTTTTCATTGTTCTTTTCTTTATTAATGCAAATTTATTTTCAACACCTTTAAATCCCACTAACAAATTTTTACTTTTTAAATATATAAGTGGACTGTTTGGATTGTAGCATAGACACATTTCACAATTTATTTTCAGTTTCAGCCACCTAACGTCTTTTCTCTAGATGTAGAGGATGCCCGCTTGTTATGAATGGGTGAGATGGATAGACAACGTATTTGCTTCCAAAAAATTAATCCATCCAGCATCTTCAGCTTAGACATATCATCCCATGATTGAGTATGTGTATGTGCATGTGCATATATTATACACATACATACACCCTATTTCCCCGAAAATAAGACTTCCCCTGAAAATAGGACCTAGTACATTTTTTTTTATGCAATTCAGAGTTTGGCTGCTTATGCTGATGTTTGTGATGAAATCACTACAATATATTAATACATGTTGATTTTTTGTTCAACAATAAATGTGAATTCTTGTTCATGGAAAAACAAGACATCCCCTAAAAATAAGTCTTGGCTCGTCTTTAGGACCAAAAACTTATATAAAACACTGTCTTATTTTTGGGGAAACAGGATTATTTTTAGGGTATATATATCCTGTTTCCCCGAAAATAAGACATATTATATATATCTATCTATTATAGATATATCTATCTATATAGATATATCTAACTATATAGATATATCTATCTATATAGATATATCTATCCATATAGATATATCTATCCATCTATAGATAAACTATCCTCTTCTATAGATATATCTATCTCTCTCTCTATAGATATATCTATCTCTCTATATATATATCTATCTCTCTCTCTATAGATATATCTATCTCTCTCTCTCTATAAATACTATCTCTCTCTCTCTATAGATATATCTATCTCTCCTCCATCTATAGATATATCTATCTCTCTATAGATATATCTATCTCTCTCTCTAAGTCTATCTCTCTCTCGTCTCTCATACACTTCTCATCTCTCTCTCTCTAACTCTATCCTCTCCTCTCTCTCTATTATCTACTCTCTCTCTCTCTCTTCTATCTCTCTCTCTATCTCTCTCTTATCTATCTATCTCACTCTATCCACTCACCTCACACTCCTGCTACTCTCGTACTCTCTACATTCCTCTCTCTAATCTCTTGTCCTCTGATCTCTCTAGTCTCTATCTAATCTTCTACTATATATCTCTTCTCTCTATCTCTCTATCTATCTGCTCTCTACATATCTCTCTCCTATCTATCTCCTCTTTTACTCTCTCGACTATAATATATATATATATATATATAAATATATTATAATAATATACACACACACACACTACTAGTACGGTGCAGTACTACATGTCCTGATATGCGCTTACATTGTATTAGTGAGGTAGCAGCAGGATATATATATATAAATATATATATAAATATATAATATATATAAATATAATATAATATATATATCATATTAGGTGAATCAACCCCAGAAGATGAAATACAGCTTTTAACCTGACCCCAGATCAATAGATCTTGCCTAATAATTGGAATTGCTTCACTCAGTCTCGTGGAGAGTGGGCAAGAGGTAAACGCTAGATTCTAGGGGTGTGCAAAAGAAGGGGCGCACATGAATGTATTAAGGTTTACCTAAGGTATTTATTTTAGGCATGTCCTAATGCATTATTTCTAGACAGGTCTAGTTGGGCCACCAAAACTGATGCTTGGCTGGCAGAAAAATGACAAAAGGACTCCCTTGATTTATTAGTAACATGTTCAGAATTAAAGGGGTGAACCTCAGTGATCAGACACCTGCATCCAAGTCTATTGGCTTAATTAATACTGGGCAAGTGTTAAGTTTAAAGTCAAAAGCAAAAAAGATGGGGAAAATACTGGAATGCTGTAAGAGAAGGAAAAAGAAGCAGGCTATTCTAGTCCTTGTGGAAAGTGGCAGTCTATTAGGACTTCAATAGTCAGCGCCTTTAGCCTGTTAGAAGTAAAGTCTATCCTGTGTGTGTTGCTGTGGGGTTCACTTACATTTTAACAAATTCCATTAGGATGACATACAAAACTTGCTGAAACATAAGGCTATAGGTCAAATATGGTGTGAGCTTCAAACAGCAATTCAAGGTGCAATAGTTTAGATGGTGATGCTTATCTCCTGTCTATCATCGTCTCAAGTTTACTGTACAGTGGTGGCTTGTTACAATGGTTTCAGGATACAGCATGGGACATTGTATCTGGAAAGCACACTCCCTATACAATGTCAGACACTGCAGCTCATGTGATTGATGATAGAGCCAACCAATTATGAACATTCGACTAGTAAAGCATCTGTATCAGTGAATTGAATGCAGTGATTGGTGGTCTAATATCGCCTCTACATAGTACGGTGCAGTACTACATGTCCTATACTGCTCTTACATGTATTAGGGAGGTGCAAGCAGTGATTGGTGGTCCAGTAGCGCCTCTCTACAGTGCAGTGCGGTAATACATGTCATGTACTGTTCTTACATGTATTAGTGAGGTACATGCAGTGATTGGCGGTCTCATAGCTCCTATATTCAGTATAGTGCGGTAGTACATGTCCTGTACTGCTCTTGCATGTGCCAGGATGAGTGACTTCTTTGGAGACCAGGTGAGGGCCCCATTTTCTTTTCTCTGGCCCATTGTGTATAAAGTACATGACCTGAAGAAGCTCCTGTCCTCATCGTAGAAAGGGATTTCCAGCAGCTCTTTCGGATGTTATATGCAAAGACTTGCTGTATCTGTATTAGTTATGTGTTTTTTTGTTTTTTTTTTTATAATGTTGGAGTAGCATTTTGGGCTTTCGAAAACATAGTTATGGTTTCAACGTACAATGGCCGTTCTGGAATCAATTAATAGTGTATGCGATTGGACCACTGTATTATACAATAATAGAAACATGAAGTAGTGAAAAGAAACGGTAATCCTATTGTAGAACGGACTCATATTTTGAAAAAGTGTCTTGGACCTGTATAAATATAAGAGGTTGTCCATGTTAGTTTTTAAAAGTAAATGCATGCAGGTGCTGCAGAGGTAGAATTATAACATGATACCCCCCCTCCATTCCAGCGCTGCTGCCGCTGTCTGCCGTCTCCTCTGGTTTGCGGTTTACTTCTTGGTCCTGGCTCCGGAACATCGCTGCTGCAAACCAAAAACTAAACAGAAGGCAGTGGAGATGCAGGACAGTGAGCAGCGCTGGAATGAAGGGCAGTGTCAGGTATTTTTTCACTTTTACTAGTGCAGCAACTGCATATATTCACTTTACAAAACTAACATGAACAACCTGCTTATAGAGGACTATTGCCGGAACCGCAATTACACCCAATAGAAATGGGAAAACTTTCTACAGTAACATTCTGTACAAGAAAACTATCATGGTTTCTTCTGCCTACCAGGAAATAATCCTAATAATGTGTCCAAATTCTGTAAAAATATTGCAATATGGAGCTGAACAGGTCTTCATCTATAATACTTAATCATAAAAATACAAACACAAATTACCATGAGCTACAGTTGGAGCATCTTTTCAGATCTATTTGTATCCAACGTATAATAGATCTAAAGGGCATCTTTCGACTAAAATTATTATGCCTGCCAGAGATAATGGATGTGACACAATGGAATCAAGAGGCAAACAAGAACAGAGACTTAAAGGGATTGTCTCGCTATAAAGATAAGCTTTCAACATGTTGGGAACACTAAATAAAGATGTTTTCCAAATATATTGCTTTGTTCATTTTTTTTTTGTTAAGGAGCCACAAGTGATTTTATTACCTTCTGTGCTCTCTCTGGTTTTCCAAGAGACTGATCTGTTTACTTCTCCCCCCTCCCTGCTGTTTGTTCTATCTGATAGCAGGGAGTGACGTCATCACACAGGTTGCGCAGCACAAAACTCCGGACAGTGAGAGCTTGTTTGTTATCTGATCTTTCAGACAAAACCCAGTAATTACTGCTGTTTACTTTAACTCAGAGGCTTCCCTGGTCCTGGCAGCATGAGATTTATCTAATTAGCAGAAGTCTGAATACACGGAGCTCATATGCTAAGTACAGACAGCTTGAGCAGGAAGTGACAGAGCAAAGCAGCATTATTTCATTCATGCATCCTATGAAACTTTGAGATGAGACAACCCCTTTAAAGGGGTATTCCCATCACATTTAATAGCTTTACTCATATAGGCAAAGGTGAATAAAGCCCATCATTAAATACATTACTCTTTCAGTTTTGCTTCCTTTCAAAGTTAGAGCAGTTCTTAAAGGGGTTGTCTCACTATATGGATTGCTTTTTATTTTAAAGTCAAACAAGTCACTTTGCAATATATGTCCATTAACAGTGCCCTATCTATTCTGAGATATACCCTCTTGTATGGGCTGCATCAGCTTCTCAGGTCGCTATAGTTAGACCTGTTTGATCTCTCCTGATAGGCTGCCAGTGCTGGTTGCTATAGCTACAGACCTGGCTTCTAGTGCAGCCTAGCAGAAGCCAGTAAACATGCTCCTGAATTCAAAATGAAACCAAGAAAACAGGACAAATTAATGTAGTGAGACAACCCCTTTAACTCCTGCTTTTTTACCGACCACCTCTCTCTGCTTTACCATCCTTGGCTGGGATAGTGACCTCACTCCCTGCTGTGTCTTATCTATAGCAAAGGAGCTTGTGTATGTTTCTTAATGACAAACATTAACCTTTCAGAACTCTGTAGCCTTGTGCCCTGCTCTTAAAAGCCTTATTAAAAAACACAGACCATTTTCAATTAAGCCAAATTTCATCTGTGTTTCAAACTTAAGTCAATTTTAAAAATGTTTGCATTCTAAAAAAATGAAGGCATTTTTGAAAAACGCATTTTTACTGCATGCTTTTTGGTGCTTATTTTGAACAAATGGTTTTTCTGCATGTCTTTTGATGCTGTTACAAAACGCAAATGTGTGAATCCAGTCTAAATGGTTTTCAAACAAATTAATACAAAAAAAGTAGATCACCCTCTCTTGGCTTTTATGTGTTTAGCTTCCGAGTAAAGGTTCTCCTCCTGCCATTCATTTCTTCACGGCCGATGCACATCGGCTTACGGTGCATGTGGTAGCTCCAGTATTGAGTGATCATCCAGGTATTTTATTTATAATAAGCCATAAGCAAACAGCTAAAAGGTGCAGGTAAATAGAAAATACGCTAGCGCGTATCGAACCACTAAAAAGGTTCTTGATCACAGCCCCAGTGTATTTTCTATTTACCTGCACCTTTTAGCTGTTTGGTTATCATAACTAAAATACCTGCTTTTATTCAATCATGCTGGATGGTCACTCTATACTGGAACTACCTAACTGGTTTATATTGTGACACTAGAAAAGTCAATTATCTATTCTTTTTTTGCTGTTTGCTATGGTTAAAAAGATGCATAAGCAACATATAGTGGTCCCTCAGCATATAATATTAATTGGTTCTGGGATGACCATTATATGTTGAAATCATAACTCTATGGAAAACTGGTAATTGGTTCTGAATCCCCAAAGTGTCATTGAATATAATGCAAAATGATGATAAAAGAAAATGAAACAAATAACTACTCCAAATACAGCAAATTAGAAAGAGCTGCTGAAAGAGGGAAATAGCTTTCGTTTTGAAGACAAGAACTTCTTTCTTGTACTTTATACACAATGTACAAGAAACAAAGAAAACGGGGCCCTCACTTGGTGCCCAAAGGAGTTGCTCATCCTGGTGCATGTAAAAAGCAGTACAGGACATGTAGTAACACACTGTACTGTATAGAGGTGCTACTAGATCACTAATCACTGCATGCACCTCAATAATATAGAGGTTTTACAAGAAAAGGTTCATGATACTTTGGTTGTTAAATGTCGAGGACACTGTATGTTGAAACCCCACTCCACATACAATGGTCTTTTCTAAGACATTGTATGTTGAAAATATTGTATCCTAGGTCCACTATAACTTGAGGGATCACCGTAATGTCCCTCGAGTTGTTATTCATCAGCTCTAGGGTATGTTCACACGGCGTGTCAGATACGTTGTTTTCAATACATAAATAAATGTATTGAAATCATTCCGAAATCTGCATCCAAAAAAACCAAATCTCTAAAACGCATCTGTATTGCGTATTTAGATACATATTTGATGAGTATTTGGATACGTTTTCAGATGCGTATTTCACTATGTTTTAAGTACTATAGTATTTAAAGGGAACCTGTCACATAGGTTATGCCCCCCTTGCTGAGGACAGCACAAGCTAGAGTCAGACCTGCTGTTTCCAGCGCTGTGTCCATTATTCTGTAAGATGCAGCAGTTTTAGAGCATTTAATGTTCAAATCTGCAGTTTTCCGCCAGAAGAGTCATTCGAGTCCTTCAAAGAGTCAGTTTTTTTTCAAACCCGGCCAATCGGAGGGGCTAGCCTTTGGTGGGCGGGGTTAACACCTACTCATGAATAAGATTTGAGCATCTTACAGAATAAGGGACACAGCGCTGGGAACAGCAGGTCTGACACTAGCTTGTGCTATCCTCAGCAAGGGGGGCATAACCTATGTGACAGGTTCCCTTTAAGTTCAACTAATTTGGACCCAATGTGTATTTGTTTCCTATGGGGATTACACATGTGTAAAACAGATTAAGAATTAACATGTCACTTCTTTGTACACGTCCAAAAAAACGCAATACAATTACGTATGTAAAATATGTATCGTGTGAACAAAGGTACGTGTTTTACATTGAAATTAATGAGATCAGACTGTAACATTGTTAAATACAGATTTAGGTACCAAAATACGTAAATTAAATACGCCGTGTGAACATAGCCTTAGCCTCTCTTATCACCATAAAAGTAGACACAGCTGAAAGGAAAGAAGTTATTTTATGGCCACAATATAACGCTGTAAAGAAAGGGATCGGACAAAATAAAAACATATACTATTTGCCACACAATAATATTCTATGCTGTATATAAAATAATGAGAGATCAATGACACTTGCTCAACCCATCTGTATTATCCATGATAATGTGGGAAAAATGTGTCAAACATGGCCCAAAAACACCCAGCTGTTATAAAGAAATGATACATAATCCATCCTAGTATTCAAAAAGAAAAGTTATGATGACATAAAAGCAAACAAACAAAGATATGTAAAGATGCAGCCAAATTTCCTACTTTACTCATTCTATCAAGGGCGTGTCCCCACAGCATGGGTTTTCGGACGTGTTTTCAGCCGGTTTGCGGTTTTTCAGACCGCCTGAAAAACGGCCGAAAATTAGCACAATTGTGCTCTATGGAAAACCCAAGCAGCAGTCGGCGGTCCGGCGGCAAAACATTGAGAAAGCACCATCTTCCGTCCGGTTTTCGGACGGTATCTGTGCTTCTCAATGGGAGGGGGGAGGGCTCTTCTCCGCTCATCGCGGAGAAAAGCTGTCCCCCACGCGGCCGTGGGGACGGGCGCAAAACAGGACAAATAGGTATTTGTCCTTTGCCGTGGGGATGTGCCCTAAGATGTGAGCTCCATAAAGTTATAATACAGAGAATAATTAAGAATTGAAATCAACTTTACCTTCTTCCACTATAGGTCTTGGCACCACAAATGGAATCTCTTGGATAGGTTCGATGTGTTTATGGCCAGCACTCATTATTTTAATATGGGGCAAGCAGATAACCAGCGTTCCCGGCATGGACGCCTGACCATGGTACCAACTTCTTACTGTTCCTGGAATGTCATTTGATACGATGGTGCTTGGGGATGGCAGCGTGTCATTTGGGAAAAAGACGCAGCATGTCTGGATCTCCACCTGAGTGTAAGAAGAGGATGAGTTTAAGGAGATATTAAAGATGATAAATGAGCCAACAAACAAATGTTGGTAAAAAAATGACGTCACCAAATGAAAAACAAAAAATACATACAAATTTCACAGCCATTTTATAGGTATACAGTATCGCTGTCACTGATTAAAGGGTAGTCGTCTAATTAAAATATTGTCATATTTCAGGACCCTCATCTGTTGCCAAGAGTGGAGAGCGAGTCTCTTTGGACGACCTATCGTATCACACAGACAACCTACTGATGTGAGTGCACGCTGTGTAATGCTACATTTTCCCAGTGGGATGAGATTGCATGGAAAGTGAACACTTACTACCAGGTTTCCTTACAGATTACAGTTAAACGCTGGAAGCAGGAATGTATTAAAGGAGGATATTTCAGCAATAGGGATTGTCCAAAGCAGTTAACCACTAATACTACACACTAAGAGGGTACTATACTCCAAACACAACCTTAGCACTACAATCCAGTGCTGCAGGACTCGGAGGATCAGTGGGTTCCCAGCAATCGTACCCACTTCTTCTCTCGAGGTTTAAAAAAAAAAAAAAAAAAAAAAATGTTTTCTAGCCCTCTCTGGTACTGTTCAACAGAAGTGACAGCGTTTGGTGAAACACCAGTAAATGTCAGGATATGTTCACACGGGTGAAATTAGGATTTTGGCCTGTATTTCGCGGCGTACTGCGCTCAATACGGGGCGAGATACGTCCTAGTGATTACAATAATCCACAGTTCTCATAGAGAACTATGGGTTACGCCTCTTCTCCCCGCTTGCACAATACGCCACAGGGGGAGATGTGACATGTCAATTACTAGCGGTGAATACGTGCCGCTAGTAATGAATGTCTATGGGGCCAGCGGGCTGCCGACCCCTACCGCCCCCGGGAGTCAGCACGAGCTCCCGAAGTCCTGGCGTAATCGCGGGGCGTAATTACGCCCCGCAATTGTGCTGTGTGAACATAGCCTAACGGTTTACTTGGTTAAAAAAAAAAATACTGTCTATAAATACAATGCTAGGATGCACTGAATAATGAATACACTGTATATTAAAAGTGTTGCCTGGCAAAAAAATCCTCACAATCCTCAACAATCTTAGGCTATGTTCACACAGTGTAATTGCTGGGACGTATTTTTCGCCCGCAATTACGCCGTGTGCTTGAAAGCAGGGGCAGAGGGGCCGGCAGCCCGCCGGCCCCATAGACATGTATTATTCTCGGCGCGTATATGTCGTGAATAATTGATATGTCACTTCTCTTCCCGCTCGCCGTATTGTGCGAGCGGGGAGAGGAGACATAAACCATAGTTCTCTATGAGAACTGTGGATTACCGTAATGACCGGGACGTATCTCGCCCCGTATTTAGCGCAGTACGGCGCGAAATACGGGGCGAGATACGTCCCATTTTAAGCCGTGTCAACATAGTCTTAGTCTTTCTACACTTCCCTGTGATTTCTGTGTAATTTGTGCTTTTCCTGTGCTGTATGTAGCCTCCATTCTTTGAAACCGAGCAGCAGCATTTTCTGCTTGAAAGCTGTTTACTTTTGCCCTGTAGAATTACAAGCCCCAGGACCCTTGCTGTGCTTTGTCTACCTTCTGCTCTCTCCCAAACTCAATGCAGGTCCTCTGCTTCCTTTCTTGTGTCGAAAGCCTTGGGATTCAGGACCACAAGGGAACGGCTATACAGACTGTCCTGAAAAAGCCACACCCCTTTGGTCACAATCCCCTGAACTAGACATAGAACTATTTCCTGTGTGTCAAGGCGGACAGAACTACCGATCTTCTTGGCTACACACAGCTGATGCAGAAGTGTAGGAAGCACACGAAAAATGTTCGCTACATTACAAAATTGTCCAACTTTTTGAGAGATATTATTTAGAAGATGCAATTTTTTCACTAGACAACGCCTTTAACTTTTTTTATCCATACGTCTAGTTTTATATTTTGTTGCATTTGGGTCAAAAGTGGGAAATTAATATTCATTCATTCATTTTCCTGTGGCAATATGTTCTTGATCAGTGCACAAAGGAACAAATGCGTGTTTGTCAGATCATCCCATCATGAATATAAATGTTCACTGGTCAGCAGCACATCTCCCTGTGTTAACATAATGCAAACTGTTGCAGGAACAATTAATCGCATGAACTCCCCTATGCAGTGTACACTTCCTTGCATAAAGGGCTTTTTGCTGCTTGTTATATCATTGTATGGTGCCTACTCTTCTAGATAATAAGTGTGTACAAATAGACCTTTATCAATTTAAAAAAAAAAAATAATCCAACCCAAAAATATATATTTATTTACAATATGCTGAGGTAAAAACTTAAAGGGGTTGTCTCAGCATGCTGTTTTGCAGAGTCACAGGCAGCTTCAGTCTCATACTTCCTGGTTAGGCTGTGGATGGTGCTAAAGCAGTGATTGGCATATCAGCTCTGCCATGCCTAGCTGATCCTGTTAGGGGCCGTTCACACGGCTTATTTCGCTACGGATTGGAGCCGTACTGCGGGCCGGATTTGCGCTGCAGTACGGCTCCAATCCGTCGCAGTAATTACGGTAATCCACAGTTCTCATAGAGAACAATGGATTCCATCGCTCCTACCCGCTCGGCGAATCCGCCGAGCGGGGAGAAAGTCACCTGCACATTATCCAGGCGCAATACGCGCCGTGGATAATGCAAGTCTATTGGGCCGGCGGGCAGCGCCCCTTATTCAAGCCGGGATTGCGAGCGCAATCCGGCTCGCAATTACGGCTTGAATAAGCCATGTGAACCGGGCCTTAGGGTATGTTCACATGGCTTATTGCGGCGTGTATAGTAAGCGGTGAAATACACCGTGTGATTTGGAACCACATGCTGATCAGCATGTAATTCCAAAGAATGGGGGGGCCGGCAGCCACCCGGCCCCATTGACATGTATTGCTGTCATGTCAATTCTCCCTCCGCGCCTACAATACGATTGTATTGTACGCACGGGGGGGACGCCGCGTAATTCATATCTCTCTATGAGAACTATGAATTACCGTAATTGCGGCACACATTTTGCCATTTATAAAGCGCAATACGCGTCAGAATGCGTGCCTAAATACGCGACAATTTAAGCCGTGTGGACATACCCTTACAGTGACATGAGTGCAGGAGTTCTGTAAACTGTAATACACAAGGCTACAGAGTTCTAAAGAGTTGATGTTTGTCAGTAAGTAATATAAACAGGCTCCCGTCTTTCAAGGTAATTAGCAGAGCAATGAGTAACATCCCCATCCGTCCACTGCTAGAACCTGTAACAGCAGAGAAGTGGCTGCTAAAAAGAGGAACTGGTGTGCAAAAGATAAGATCTGCTCCTAAGGCTATGTCTACACTGCATCAGACAAAACACGGCCAAAAGCGGCCGTTTTTTCTCCGAAGCAAGACCGCGACTTTCGTTACACTTTGTACAAAAAACGCGGTCGCTTCTCGTTTTCCAGATTTCGCCCAAACAAATGTAATGTATGGGACGACGGCAAAAAAACGAGAAGCACCGTCGTATTATGCAACATGTTGTGTAGACTGCAGCTCGTCTTTCCTATTGCCATCTATAGGGCTGCAAGGAACGATCGTATCCATGGCACTTTTAAAAAAACGAAAAGCGCCGAAGATACGATCGTTTCCCTGTGCAGTGGTGCCTAACTCTGAAGAGAAGCAAGATCAGAAAAGCAATGAATTTGGTAATAGTCTTTATTTACATTTGCCTATATGTTCAAAGCTAAAATCAATGAAATGGGAATACTCCTTTAATTATATGGTTTTTCTACAGGTCAAAAAAAGTTGTACTAACACATCCCAAGCAAATGCATGTCACAAGGCCACTCTTGGCATAAACCTGGCCAATGCAACACTATTGGATTTTAGATATGTAAATCAATAGAATTTCTCCACGTAAAAACAAATGTAGCCCAAATGTAGACAACATTTCTGACAATTATTACCTGGCAAACAAAAGTCAGGAAGAGCGCATATTGTCAAATCAATACTGTATGGTCAAAAACTAACAAGACTATGCCTAACATTCTGAAAATAATGGGTTGTATAAAGAACAAAGGATCGCAGTGAGTAAAGCCAGTGGATACAGAGAAATATTACTATTTCCTAGTTTCACAAAAAAAAAAGATCATTGGAAGCAACTCAAATGCTGCATATAAAAAGATGTTTTTACATGTTTTTATTTCATGTTCCTAACCATGAACAGTCGGACATGTCTGCTCTGTAAACCAGATCCAGAAGTAACAGCCATATGTGCGGAATGAAAAATCTTTCTACCTTTCCACAAGTTTATCCAAGAAAATATGACTGCTCTTGAAAGTGTGTTGGCACATCAGGTGACAAAATCCTCTTTTGTTTGCAGTTCATTAGCTCTGGATCAGGCTGATCTCAGCTACCGCAATCTACACCTTAGAAAACCCTGGACTGCTGCTTAGGTCCTTGGCTCAGAATAGAAGTCTATGAACCTACAGGATTTGTACTATGCTGGATTATGTAGGATTCATGTAAAAAAAAAACAAATGTGAAGATGCGTTGCCCAGAGAGCCTTCCAAATTATAGCCATGTCCAAGTTCACATGTATGAATGATCAGACAGTATAACCATTCTTACTTCTCACACCCTGTGCAGTTTAAGCTAAATAAATTAGATATGTCAGCTGAGTACGTCAGCCAAGGTAAGGGCGGCACACAACATGTTAGTTACAGGTCCACAATATTAGTAGCAAATTCAGCACAAAGTGACTTGGCGCTAAGTTGTACTCTAATAGCACCATTTAATGTAGTGAAAAAGAAAAGCAAATCAAGTTTGTGGGGTAGAATAAAAAAAACACAATTTTGCCATTTTTTGTGTGGGTGTATGTTGGGGGTGGGTTGAATTTTTACAGTTTACCATAAATCATAACTGACACGTTAGGGCTTGATCACACGGAGTTTAGACTCCGTGTTACAAGCGCTTTAATAATCGGTCTTAGGGTACGCTCTGTCGGTCCCCAAGACGGATAAAAAAAATAGCAGTTAGTTTATCACTGCCGTCTATGACGAAAACGCAGTGGCGTTCACATGAGGGATTGCCGCTGCGTGTTTCAAAAGCTCAGCTCGGCTCCGTCTTGAAAAGAATTGACATGCAGAGCGGACCCAAAGACGGACCCATAAAGCGCTTGTAACACGAAGTGTAAACTCCATGTGAACAAACCCTTAATGTTATTTTGCAAAACAAAATAATTCCAGAAACAAAAAAAAAAAAGTATACAGTTTTCATCAAATGTTACTAATGTTGAAGCAAAATCTATCTCTAAGGCTGGCTTGTCGCTTGCTACAAGTCAGCCTCAGTAAATCGGCAGATGGCCATGCTTGCACTGCTATTCCCTTTTAATGTTTATGGGAATCGCTTGGCTCTGTACGGAACTGCCATAGAAAAGAACGGGGCAGAACTGCACAAGTGTGGCCATCTCCCAGTCCTCATAGCAAGCTACAAGCCAACCTCAGAATTGGATTTTGCTTCATGGCAAAACCGTTTTAAAGTTTCAGTGTCCGGAAATTTATTTTATTCTTTCAGCACATAACCCCTGTGGAGCCAGGTGGGTTTTTTTGCAGAATTAGAGGGGTTGTCTCACTACAAGGATTGCTTTTTATGTTAAATATATTGCAAAAACAAGTCCCTTTGCAATATATGTCCATTAACAGTGTCCTACCTATTCCTAGATATCCCCTCTTGTATGGGCTGGATCAGCTCTTCAGATTGCTATAGCTACAGACCTGTTTGATCTCTCCTGATAGGCTGCCAGTGCTGGTCACTATAGCTACAGACCTGGTGTCCTCAGCAGCTCATCACTGCAGGCCAGTAGTAGCCAGTGAAGTCCGTAAAAACTGCATTCAAAAATGAAACTGAGAAAATAGGACTGAGGTAAAATGAATTGATGTCGTGAGAGAACCTCTTTAAGTATAAATTTAATTTTGTCAGGTACATACAACTTATGGATTACCATTTCCTCCAATTTTTTGGAGAGGTAAGATAAATAAAATTCTGGTGCTAGCTATTTATTTTTTTACAATGTTCAGTGTTTTGGACAAATAAAGTAATATTTGAAAAGATCAGACAATTATGGATGTGGCAATATAAAATATTTTTAATAATTATTTATTTTTATTTTTTTAAGTGATAAATGGGAAAGTAGGATAATGAACTTGTGTTAACATTTTTAAAACGTTTAAATATTGTTACTTAAAGGGGTTTTGCCACACATTTCATACCTAATTTCCCCTGCTTTAGCTCTGTGTGTTCAAAAGGTGGTGTGTATGATTTGTTTGAACTGCATATCATGTGACCCAATAGGCTGACATCACCATGCCTTTCTCCCTTTTGTACTCCCTCTAGTCAAACAAAGGTCTGTTTATGTAAAGACCTGGGAGTAACTACAGTGTAGCTGAGTGGTTAGCAGTTCTTCCTTCCAACACTGGGGTCCTAGGATCAAACCCCATGCAGGGACCAAACTTTTGGCTTTTTTTGTCTCAATGCACATACCCGATTGAGTTTTCTTTATATCTTTTTACTTATTTGCACTGTTTGACTAACTACTAAGGCGTACAGAGGACAGGAGTAGAATGACAGCACCTGGGGTTGAACACTAGCTCAGCAGTGAGTGTGTGTGATTACAGGGTAAGGAAGAGACTGATAATAGGAGAGGTGATGTCTGAGCATGTGCAGCAAGACTGAGGAGCTCTCATCACTGGTTGTATCCCCTGGAGAGGAGCTGTACACTATGGATTACAATGGAAACAGATAGAAAAAAAATGGTACAGAATTTTTAATTATGGTGAAAATGTTATTATTTAATTTGCAAGCTTCCCACATCAATTTTACTTTGTGGCAAATTTAATTTATTTTTTTTAATTTCCTATAGGATACCTGACCATTAGGCAAAGTGATCACTTGTGAACATTAGTATTGTAGCATAGTTTAAAATTACCAGATTATAGGGGGATGAAGGAGGGCTCCCCTCCTGCATAACATCATAGATAACATGGTCATTCCGAGCATGGCCTATAATTAATCAGTTGGGATCAGAGTTCTCAAGTGTCAAGAATGGTTTCAAGTGGGCTTGTTATCCCTCCTGACAAGTCTGTTATAGTAATTTCTTGTATTTCTAATGAAAGGCTTTTAGTAAAGAGCTGAAGAGCTCACCAGCGCCATCTATTGGATGCAGTAAATCCTCAAATCACATGTGACTAAAGTCTTCAATGTAAAAAGGATAGAAACCAAGCCAGTGAAGTTCATCTACGGACAGGTTTTGGGGTGTTTGCACCTCATCAGTACAGAGTAGAACTTGCAAAACACAAATAAATCCTTACACACTGACAGGGTGCCTCTCCCTAATGAGATACATTACTTACGCCATACTCACCTCTCACCTAGCCAGCCAGTAACTTCTACTCTGAACTGACGAGGGGCAAACACCCCGAAACAGCTGTCTGAAGATGAACTTCACTGCTTTGGTCTTAATCCTTTTCACAGGGCAAAACTTAGTCACATGTAAATTGAGGATTACTACATCCAATACATGGCACTGGCGAGCACTTCAGCTCTTTACCAAAAGCTTTTGTTCTATACTAAAGCCCAGTGATGAGTGAAAGGCGAATAAATCCTCACACACCGATATGGAGCCTCTCCCCAATTAAATAATTGAAATGCACCTTTTCTCAGAACTTTGCATTGATTACATTTGTTATCCTTCCCAGAAATTGACAACCGGTAGTTACCATTTCCTTTTAAAAATGAATGTCTCTCTACATAAGAGTAATAACACAAGAGAAATAGATAAAGTTTAGCTCACCCGATTGAAGCAGTCTCTGCACCAAAGGTTAATGCTTCACCTCCTCCTTCATGAATCAGCTGTGGCCCACACGTAATCCTGGCTCTCGGCAAAGAGCCTCAATACAATAGTTGCTTCAACAAACGTGAACAATGGATCCAGCGGTATTTCTTCAGCATAGAAATAATTTATTGCAAAAACGTGTGCAGATGGTACAACAGTGTGGCATAAAACCGACGCGTTTCTGGCTTGTTACATAGCCCTTGTGACCGTGATCAAGGGCTATGTAACAAGCCAGAAACGCGTCGGTTTTATGCCACACTGTTGTACCATCTGCACACGTTTTTGCAATAAATTATTTCTATGCTGAAGAAATACCGTTGGATCAATTGTTCACGTTTGTTGAAGCAACTATTGTCTCTCTACATAGTTTGGCACTTTTATTCATAAATTTATAAGCAGAATAACAGAGGAACAGCCCAATGTATAGCATCTAAAAGATGCTCCAAAATTTTTGTTTCACGAAGAATACAAGTATGTACTAAATGAGGCGTTTTAGGGGAGCTAACACATTATCTGTAAGGACGAATCTGTAGGGATGGATAAAATCTAAGGCTGATAGTCCAAAAGCAGAACAAGCAAGCAAAAATTCTTCCCACTAGTTTCATACTGACCACGCTAACGGCAGAACAGTTTTAAAGGCAGCTGCCTTTTTAAGACACCAATATCTGTACTAAAGCATCACTTAACCGGTTTCAATATGTTTTTGAGGTTACAAAACTTTAACTTGGCTTGTAATTGTGGTCGAGATCCCCTATAAGATTGTGGCTTCCACTTCCTTCCACAACACGAGATTTAGAGCTAAGCTGGAAGACTGGTTTGTCAAGATGTTCGGTATTTGGAAGAACTGCCAGGTCCTAAAATATTTCAATATATTTAAGTGAAGAACGTTTTCCCTTAGGTTAACAGAGCGCAGTAAAAGAATCAATTAATGGTATGGGGCAACATTTAAAAAAAAAAAAATTTGTTGGTATGGACATCAAAGAGAGAGGGGTGCACTCACAGTCAAGCTCTGGCACTAACATACATTTTGGTTATATTAGTTGACCATGCCCAAGCTAAAACGGCTGAATAACATTACCCTTAAGTCACCAAAACTTTCTTGTTTCTTTTATATGCCGTCACAATTTACCACTAAGCAACAATGTCACCATTAAGGTCAGTCCCTGTCCCAAATAGGGCAAAAATCTTATTTGTCAAGTATACACATGCTAAGTTTAATTTCACAGGATCCATTTTCCCATCAGCATGTTTTGGGGAATTTTTATCAAAAGAGCATCTTCTCAACAGCTTCTGGATTTCCAAAATATCATAAAAACCTCTATTTATAATTCCAACATCTTAAAAAACAATGTCCAAGGTGGAGCTGTGGCCAAGAACAAGACCAAACAAAACCTAGACACGCTACTGATGCTGTTGCAGAACTTTGGATGGACTCTCAAAGCTCAGAGTCCGATCTCCAATTACCTGTGGGATTCAAATTATTGATTATCGTAAAGATAATTTCACACGTCATATAGCGGCATGTACCTGTGCACGCCGCCATACGTAAGGCCAGAGCGTACTTCTAACAGCGCTCCGGCCCGACCACCATTCCACGGCCGGCGGGGGTATACGCTGTGAAATCATGGCACTCAATTTTTATGATTTTACCGTATTTGCGGGGAATACTACAGGCACATTGCAGCTTAATTACACACTGAAGTATGCCCCGCAAATACGCCGTGTGAACATCCCCTGAGTTTCCCCCTTGGGGAAAGGAAACTTTTACTGACCTGGGTCCCACCTGGATGGGGAAAAACAGATGACAGTCATTGGCAAAGGCTTGAAGGGGATTTTACGGCAAATCTCTTAGCTTGTAGTTGTG